>WBNQ01030092.1:587-12704 GCA_013401375.1 Spizella passerina | reverse complement strand
AGTGAAGGATTGACTGTCCCTAATTCACATTTCAACTAATGACCCATCTGGTCCATCTCAGATACTTGCACTCATCATTGAAAATTTCAAGAAACATATTATTCAAGAAACATTTCTTTTTATAAAGAAATATCACGAGAGCTCAAATGGCTATAAAGCCTAAAAGTACAAGCAGAGAGAAACCTCCCAGGACATTGAAATTTTTGTTTTCTTCACCTCTTTGCATATGCTTAATGGCTTCCTTGTTATAAATTACAGAGGAGCAGAACAAGATTTTCCATCTCTAAAGATGGTGGCATGTCATCTTACAGGACTTTGTCTTCTGTAGCTACAATATAAACCAATCCCTTTTAGTGCAATAATTTTATGAGTGTGAACAACAACACAGTCCCAATGAGACCACAGCATTTTGCACTAAGTAGGTGCTTCTGCATCATGTGTACTGGATTAAGTATACAATTTCTGTTATTGTTTAAAGAAATTACCTCTAATCCAGCAAATGCAGGGCTGGAACACATGACATACCAGACACCCAAATCCCAGGAAGTGCACACAGCTTTGCTACACACACAAAATGCTTCACTCCTGCTTTAATTGTGACACTGCTCAGAATGATGCACTGAGTGCTGGGCTATATGGAAACTTCAGATCATGAGTCACCTAGTCCAGCATACATTACCTTAGAATATTACAAGGCAGTGATGAAAAAGTATCTTTCTCCTGTTCACGTGTCTTAAATACTGTATACCAAACAGACATCAAAGTGTTTCCTTTAGGTTATTATTTGTAGTTTATTTATCTCTGAACAGGTTTGGTGGGGTTTGACATGCCTTGGCTGTATGTGAATTCAAGCATGGCAGTGTATGACTATTGTTCACTAGGAGCACTTTATGGCTGCAGCCTTAGGAAGCCAATGTGATTCTGGAATGAAAGGCTATTTAAGGCCACAGTAACAAATTAATGTACCTTAATATACCTACATATACACTCCTACTTTACACTGTAATTCAGTAAAGATTTAAGGCTCCTGCTGTGAAACTCCCCATGAAACATTCAGTGTTTTTGTTTGTATCATCTGTTACACAGCACTGCACTGTAGCCACCCCATGAACTGCCTGTCAAGTTAAAAGTACTTCTGTCATTCAGCTTCTCAAATTGCTTACCTACTCAGAAAGAGCTCCTCCTGCATTACAGCAAATGCAAAATACAATTTTTGAAAGAATTTTGAGAGAGACATCATTTTCTTTAAATACATGCAAAAAAAACCCCAGTGCTCCTACCCATATTCATTTTTAGATTTTATTCTGCCAGTTATGAGTGAACCCATCTCAACTGTAGCCATCCAGAAGTCTGCTCCCCAATCAGAGCTAGTCATCCAGGCTCCATCCTAAATCAATACAGAGATAGGCACCTTCAAAGACCAGGAGATTTAGATAGTGGGATGAGTATCTCGAGGTGAATGAATTACCTGCAGAACTGCCTCTCTCCCCTCCCCATCCTGATTATCTGTAGAAGCAGCCTCAATGAGTGATTGAAATGACACACCTAACTCCTACCTTAGTCAAGTTGGATAACATGGATCCCACCCTTAGTGTTTGACCTCTGACACTGTGGCTGGCTATAAATAGCAGCATCTGTTATTTAAAATAATACCACATGAAAAGAAAAAACGTGTTACATTAATTCAAAATTATTTTCCTGTGACACCTCCAAAGCGTGAAAACATTTTCCTATGCTCTGGAAAAGCATCCTAACAAGTGAATGCAAAACTGGAGAACACTTGGATCTCAGAAGGCAGGAAAGCTCATTTTCCTCCTTTTGTCTATGCATAGAAAAGAAGTAGGAGAGATTCAGACATATTAGTTTTTAAAATTTTAAAAACATCTACCTTTGAAAATCTTGCTAGAAGATACTTAGAAAACACAAGTAGCATTCAGAATTCCAGCAGGAGTGCTCCTGAAAATTTTATTAGTCTGCCACCTTTATCTTTGGGACTCTCTGCTTGTCCTAAGAAAAATAATGCTAAATAAAAGGCCTGGAAATTTATTAACAGAAGTTAAAACCCCTTTTTCCAATCAACCTAGGTTAAATACACACCATGTTTTGGTCATTGTTTTTCTATGTACCCATAAATTCCAAATGTTTTAGCAAAACACTAAGTGACAGTTTATGCATTTCAATCAAATTTCACTTTCTAGGTAAATACAACTTCTGCACATCTCAAAAACTCACCATACCATAACCAATAAGCAGTAATTCTTCATTTTTTATGTATTACCAATTAAAAAAAGGTGTGTTAATCTACAGTGGTTTCAATTTGTAAAGTTTAATAGAATTGCTGAGGTTTTTTAAGAACCAAGAGAAGAATAAAAGATATTTGTATAACATATTTTAATATTAATATTTACACCAACAAATAAGCACAAACCCTTTCCTTTAGAAAGAGGTCAACAAAATTAGAACACCTTTCACAAAGGAAGCAGATTTGGAAGCAAATAATTTGGGTTTAGTACCTCTGGCTTTATCTGCTTCCATAACCAAATTCTCTTCCCTTATCTTCTTAGGCATTCCCCAAATCCTGACTGGTTTCATGCAACCTCAGTTATCCAAGAAAGGCAACTGAGTTGTAGATATCCCTGACCCCTTGGGCCAAGCACCATAACTCTACAAAACTGGACCAGTCATTTGCTATGGAATTGCATGGACAATGGGGGGAAAAAAATCTACATTATTATAAGTGACCATTTTTTTGCTCACAGATTTGTAAACAGATTTCTGGTTAAAAGTTGGAATCAGAAAATTTTATAGAGGCTGTTTTGTCTCTTGACTGCTAAGAGAGTGGTTCCCAAAAAAATTTTGCTGTGGGAGAAGTGTTAAATAACTCCCCATGCTGCAGGTAGAATTTTAAGTATTATACTTGGTAAATATCGGTTAATATTTTTTATTTCTGCATTTCTATAGAAAAATTGAGATGGGAAGAATTGAGACAAGTGATGTTTTCAAGGGAAGCAGAAATAGGAGTAGGAGCAGACTTGCATATAAAGTACATACTCTACCTTTTGAAGACATTTCCTCCCAGCCCTCAGTATCCAGTCTGTCTGGTTGCTGCACTGGCTGAACCTTCATCTGCCAAAAGCAACACAATGACAAACTTTTATACTACAGGCCATTATTCCAGCAGAGGAGTTGCATGGAGGAGTGTCTGCATCCCCAGCAATTGTCTACATCATATTCTCCCACTTTTCATTTTGTAGGCATTCCTGCTGTTACAGCAATAGTGGGATAATATTTACAGTATTTTATTTTTATTATTATTCATTTAATGCAGGGAAATGTCATCTATCAAGTATATCTGGAAAAAATTATAGACCGTTGTTTGAGAATTACTGGCAATGAAAATTAACTTTGTCAATGAGAAAGACTAAATTTATAGAACAAAGGTGACAAAAGGTGCACAAATCCCTCAGTGTTAGAATTTTAGAATTTCTAATTTTAAAATTAGAATTACTCTAAGTGATAAGAGGACAAATAAATTTCTATTCACTCCTTTTATTTTGTTGATTAAACTTCAATATGAATTTGATGAGAATAAATCACTCCCCCCTTTTTTTTAAGATAGATGACTATGAGCATTTTAGAGCCTGTTTTATTCAAGCCAGCCTATTTGCAGGGTTAATACTCTTCTGAGTAGATCTTGGAGTTCTGTATGGGGTTTGAGTAACCTACTTCCAAAGCTCCATGTGTGAGGTGGCATCACAGTCTACAAGAACCTGAGGATGGTATTGGTGTGATTGCCAGCAAGTAGCACTCCAACGGGTACTTGCAAAATAACAATAAACTGGCAAAGTACTATCTTGTGATACTAATAGATTTTCCTTGTAGGACTATTTTAGTAAAAGAGGCAGAGGCTTTGACCTGTCAAAAAGCTGACACCAGAACCTGCAAATGCACTGAGGATACACAGTGAAATCTTAAGCATGTATAAATTAAGATAATTTACACAATTATCTGTTACAGAATCTTACATGAATAGGTTATGCTTACCATACAGGCTCATACATTAATGTGAGATTATTATGCTATTACCATTTACCTTCAAAGACCTACACAAACGTTATCTAAGCTCCTCAAAAACTTGCCAAGTTAACATTTTTTTTCCACTCCTAGCTGAGATCTGTCACGGTGTTCTGCAAATAAAGTAACAAAGACTGGAAACCAGCCATTTTTCAGAAGCAGTTGGAGAGCTGGGTAGGTCCACGTATGCTGTAGATTAGGATTTAAGACTCCCAGCAATATGAAATTTGTCTACATCGCATGTGTCGCAGTACTAACATATGGTGATGTTTTGACTTCTAGATGAGCTTGGCTTCTTCCAAGCTGTTAACTTTCATTTTGCCGTTGTAACTCTACAGAATGAGAGACTAGAAAATGTAGGAAACTGAACCTTACTTTCAAACACGAGACCAGATCTCATGAGTCTGACATCAGGACAAAAATACCTCTCCCCTCCTGCTGCTAAGGGGAGTTTTGTACATCAGATTTCACAAGGAAGGGACGGTGGAAGGAAGGTGACGCTATAGGCATGACACTAGCCAAGGTGTGTTTCGGACCAGGACAAGCTGCCGGGAAGCGACCTCAGCTCAGACGCTCGGGAGACCACCGACCCCCGTGTTACCGCCCAGCGGGCCGCGGGCAGCTTCAGCGGCGGGGCCGGGCCGGGAGGAGCCGCCCCGCATTCCCCGCATTCCGGGGGCAGAGAGCACCCGGGGCCGCTGCCCCTTCCTCCACCGCCCGGGCCCGGGAGCAATGGGCCGCGGGCAGCCCGCCCAGAGGAGCAGGCGCCCGCCGGGGCCCGGCCCGGGGGCAGGGCGGCAGAGCGCCGGGAGGAGGAGGAGGAGGTCGGGCGGGGGAGAACCGGCGTGGCGAGCCTCACGCTCGGCACGGCGCTGCGGGAGCGAGAGGGTCCCGGCGGGGACGGGGGGCGGGCGCGGGTACGGTCCCGCATTCCCGGCTCGGCCCCGCGGTCACGTGCGGCCCCGCTGCGCCTCCCCGCACGGCCCCGCCCCGGCAAGGAGGCGGTGGCGGGGGTTAACCCGTGGCGGGGCGGCGCGGGCGGAGCGGAGCCGAGCAGAGCAGAGCAGGAAGCGCCCGGGGAGGGAGGCGGGAGAGGCGGCCGCGCTCCGGAGGAGGAGGAAGGGGGTTGGGAGCCCGGCCGCCGTCGCCGCCTTCGCCTCTTCCTTCCGCCCGCTGCGCGGAGCGAGGCGCGCGGGAGGCACCTGTCACAGCCGCCAGAGCGAGCGCGGCGTCCTCCGCGGTGAGAGGCGGCGGCGGCAGCAGCAGCGGCAGCAGCAGCAGGAGAGGCCCGGCACAGCTCAGCGGGCCCGGCGCGGAGAAAGCTGCGGAGATGATGCCGGTGAGTGAGAACGGGGAGAGTTCGCGTCGTCGCTCCCCGGCCTGGCGCCGCGCTGCCGGGCGCTGGGACGCCTCGCCGTTTCCTGCGGGGCTGCCGGCGGCGGATGGAGTGCGCGGGGCCGCCGTCATCCCCGGGCCAGCCGGGACAGAGGGCTGTGGAGCTGCGGAGACATCGGCGGGCTCCGTGCCGGGGGTGGGGCCGCGGATCACCGCCGTCCCCGGCTGTGGAGGGGCACGACCTGCCCCCGCCCCTCCACCCGCGGGGGCTGCACCGGCCGTGACAGGTCGGGGCCGCGTCCCCCCGGGCTGTGGCGGAGCAGCGCCTCACGCACCCCGGCGGGGAGCGGGGGTCGCCTCCGGGTCGCTGCCGGTGCCGAGGCCCGCCGTGAGGCGTGGGGGGTGCGCTGTGTTTGGGTGAGTGGGTGTGCGGGCGGTGTGTCTGTTTGTTTCGGGGTTTTCCACCCAAATCCCGATCCCTCGCCGCCCCGGTGCGGGGAAGGGCTGAACCGTCCCGGGGCAGGCGGCTCCGGCCCTCCTGCCGGGGTCAAGCGAGCGCAGGCGGCAGCGCCGTGTCAGCCTGGCTCCTTCCTCGGTTCCTGTCACCGCTTTTGTGACACCGTCGTTTATTTCTCGAAGACAAACCCTTTCATTTCCCTGCAAGCAACCTTGATTGTCTTCTGTGACAGAATCCCTGTCCGTTTCCTGCCCCCCGCTTCCCTCCCTTGTCGCTGAGGGCTGATGCAGTGGTCAGAGGAGAGTTGTTCCTGATGACTGTTCGTTTTATGACAAGATCCTCTGGGACGGAGTAATAAACAATCACATTCCTTTTGTTGATTTCTTTCAAACTCTGTTTGATCTCAAATGTGGCTTTATGAGATACTCCAATACAAGGGGCTATCTCCCATGTTTTCTCTAATTCTAGTAGAAATTACCTTTTTATTTACAGTTCCTCTGCAGTGTTTGCAGCTGAAGCACTGCAGCAGAATGTTTCTCTGTGAGAACATTAGAGACATCTTTAACAAGGTTTTATTGCTCTAAATTTGTTTCGTGACTGAGAGGAGAAAATAAATAGCTCAAACTGGGTGTAAAATTTCAGATTGACGAGCACAGGTAGTGTTTAAAAGCCAGGTATTATGACAAGCTTTTTAACATCATGTGCACTTTAACTTCCAGCTGCTGGGTGCCAAAATACTCTATTGATAGGGATGAGAATTGCAGTGCACTGGGTGTGTTAGAAATCAGCAGCAAAGTTCATGGAGTTAGACTTGTGCCATGAACTTATGGATGTTAGCATGTAGAAACAAAAACAAGGTGACAGCTTCATCTCAGCTTTGGTTATGCTTTACATTCATGAAATTCCTATTGAAAACCCAGCATGCCAATGACATGCTAAGTCAGAACAAACGTATTTGCTTCCCATTACTGACCTATGTGTGGGTTTCAGGTTAACGTCATAACTTGGGTAGTGCAGGGACTGACTTCTTAGAAAGTTTCTTTTTACCTATTTGGATGTTTCTGCCAGTGTTACCTTCTTGCTTGTTCAAATGTGGTGGTTGTTTATATTTATTGGAGGGTGGTTGAAGATTCAGACTTCTTACTGTGTTTTTGAAACACACTTCAAAGCATTTTTAACTGACAGATGAATTTTAATAAAAACAAATTACCTTGCTACTGGAGTAGTAGTCTTGCAGATTAGAGCTTACTGAGTCCAAGTCCTAAAATAATAAATACTTCATTCTTCTAAAGTAATTTTGGATGCTGTTATGGACAGTCTATCAGTCAGGAATATGTGTATTTAAACAAATATATGTATATTTAAATGGACTTGTAACAGTGCCTTCATTCTTCCAGTTTTTCATCCCAGCTAGACTACAAGAGTGAAAAAACCCAGGTCCATTTACTGGACTCATCAATAATAATATCCAAATTATGTGAACATACGGCTGTAGAACTGGACCAAGTGTTTTAGGTTTTTACTCATTTTTTTCTATTCTGAGAATGGAAAAGTTAGTGATCTAACTTAGAGAATTCCTTGACTTCTAGTCATGGAAGCTTTTTTTTCCCCCTAAACCTGTTGGGTTTTTGTTTGTGGGTATTTTCGGTTTTGGGCTTTTTTATATAATTAGCAAAAACATAAACTAGCAAGAGAAGAAATTTTAATAGCTGCTAGACTTACCTACTTGTTACAACAGTTCATCACCATAGTTCAAACTAAATGTTAAACTTTTGTAGTTTCTTAAGATTCACATTTATTAGACTTGCAGTAATTGGTTTGGGCCACTTTTGCATTGGTAATTTTTTTTGCCATTTGTACAACCATTTATAAGAGTGAAATAGTATCTGAAGTCCCTGTTTTCTCCTTTGGTGTCTGTTGTGATTTTTTTTTCCTCCCCTCACACAGGGAACAGTGTTACTTCTCAGAGGTTTTTATCAATTACAGTTTCTTTTGTGAGTGGGATACTTCCCACTCTGTTCCTCAGCATCCTTTTCTTAGAAGGATTTTATTCATTATATTTTTTCATAGTGCTTATTCTGGTTCTGAAAAATGCAGAATAACTGTTCCTGGTCCTAAACACAGTTGAGCTTGAAGAAGAATTAATGATTTAGACTACAGTTTTCTCACCTGGGGTGGTTTTCCCCCTTTGCTTTGCTGACAAGATATATCAATCATAAGCTTCCCATTACTGACCTAGAGATAAGGACCATGTGTATGGAGAGCTTATGATGCTACACTGAAAATCACCTCTGCTCCTATAAGTGTGCCTTGATTAGAGGGATATTTTTTCTTTGAAAAGTAAAGGTCAGTCTTTCTTGCATTCTTGGAATAAAGCGTGCAAGCATAGAACTATGTGGTATCCCTTCAGAGAGGAAATTTTTTGGGTTAAAACAACCACAGTTACATTTATTTGCAAAATTATTGTGGATAAAGCTCCTTTTTCAGCCACAAAATCTACAACATGATTGGAGGAACTTAGTTATGTATATTTTTGTCTGTTTGACTCAGTAGAGAGGCTTTTATTTGTGGTACTGTAGAGTTTGTGTTTGAAAGTATTGGAAACTTTCCCTTAAATAATGCAATTAATGCTCTTTTTTTGCATGATAGTTCCAGAATTACCTCTTTTGTCCAGTATTAGCATTTTTCTTGGGCACAAGGGTGCACACAAGAAGAAAGTCACTTATGAGGAGCACGGTTTTCCCACTTATAAAGAAATACAATGCAACAAGGAACTTATATGTTGGAGAAGACTGTCACATTTCCTCTTTTTGCCTTAATTTTGGATATAATTCTTTCCCAGCATGTGAGGAGGTAACACCACACTGAAGAACTGTGTAGAGTTCATGTAACATCAATAACATGGCAAGACAGGTACTGGTGGGTGCTGTGTAAGAAATTGTGATGGGTTGAATCTTTTAGGAGGAGGAGTTGGTGTTGCATGTCCTCCTAGCAGAGCTGTTCTGGGTTTATCTTTAACTCATGAACATCAGTGAGGCTGCAGCCATCATTCACATTTTGGAAAGCATCTAGGGGAGCTTTACAGGACTTTGTGTGAGGTTAGAGTTGCTGGACACATCCTTGTGTAGGATCAGGTACTTGTGGTGGTTGTTTTCACAGAAGGGACAGTGAAAAGTCTGGAGTGTTTAGTGGGTTTATTAATTTTTTTTTTTTCCTTGTTAATTTTGTGGACACTGCAAGTCCTCTCTGAAGATGCCCATGACTAATGCATATCTTATGTTAGACTAGAGAATTTATATGGAAGCTCCTGAGCTATGAAGATGAATATTATGATAAAATAGAAAGCAAAGATGGATATCCTCAGGAGTTATTTTTGAATTAAGCTGGCAAATTAAGAAAAAGTGGGGGGTTTGGTGGACTTTTTGTCCTTTGGTTGGGTTTTCTTGTTTGTTTTAAAATGAGTATACATTTGTCCTGTGTTCAGTCTAAAACATTTTCCAAAAAGTCCAAAGTGGGCATTGTTTATTATATTGCTTATAATTTAAAACCAAAATATTCTTAAATCAGTGTCCCCTGTTCTCTTTCCATAGGAAGGTTGCTACTGATATAATTAAACATTGTAGAGGAAGATCTGTCACTTTAATACATTTAAATCAATATTATGAATTTTCATTATTGTAATATGAGCAATTTGCAGTGATATGGAGATAAAATATATTGTGATTAATTCAGAACTGCATCGTTCTCAGCAATACTGATATCCTGGTTTGCCGAATAAATCTGAACTGACTGGAGAGAATAATTTGCATGTTTATCAGCCATTATTAATGGAGTTATTTATTGCAACAAAGCTTAAAGGCCATTTCATGTTTTTTTGGATCATGTCACTATTTTTTTAGGTTGACAGAATATGGCCTATTCTGTGGTAAAAATAAATTCATCAGCTTCACCATGTCAACAAATGTACTATACACATGCTAGTCTGATAATAGAATATTTAAATATACTTATTAGATATGTGTGGGTCTGTGAAATGGATGAGAAATTGAGGGAAAGGATGCTCTCTCATGTGTTAACATAGATGACTTTGTTGTCCATTGCAGACTTCAGAGAAAATAACTATTTGTTTGACAACAAAATTCCATTCCACCAGATTGATTTTTCTAACAAAGCCAAGTTTCATATGAAATACATTATTTAAAAAAGCCTTGCTAATTCAGATATTTATATTTAGATGCATACAGCTGTGGAGCAGCCCCCATTATGCCAAGAGCTGCCCATAGACAGAAAAAAGGTGGTGCTTTTTGTAAAGAATTTGAAGTCTAGTGCTTGGTATTGCAATCAGTGCTCATGTTTATTATCTTCTTAAATGTCCGGATGGTTCGATAATTTTTTTTTGTCTTTGTAAACCTCAGGCATCTTTAAAAATAAAAAATCTTTGTTGGGAATAAGGTTTGAAGAAGGAAACAAATTATTGCCTGATTTGGGGGGGTGGGGGGAAGGAGTCGTGCTCCCTTTCCCTCATGACTCACTGGTGGAATTTACAAGTCTTATGTGTTTGTCTANATGTTGGAGAAGACTGTCACATTTCCTCTTTTTGCCTTAATTTTGGATATAATTCTTTCCCAGCATGTGAGGAGGTAACACCACACTGAAGAACTGTGTAGAGTTCATGTAACATCAATAACATGGCAAGACAGGTACTGGTGGGTGCTGTGTAAGAAATTGTGATGGGTTGAATCTTTTAGGAGGAGGAGTTGGTGTTGCATGTCCTCCTAGCAGAGCTGTTCTGGGTTTATCTTTAACTCATGAACATCAGTGAGGCTGCAGCCATCATTCACATTTTGGAAAGCATCTAGGGGAGCTTTACAGGACTTTGTGTGAGGTTAGAGTTGCTGGACACATCCTTGTGTAGGATCAGGTACTTGTGGTGGTTGTTTTCACAGAAGGGACAGTGAAAAGTCTGGAGTGTTTAGTGGGTTTATTAATTTTTTTTTTTTCCTTGTTAATTTTGTGGACACTGCAAGTCCTCTCTGAAGATGCCCATGACTAATGCATATCTTATGTTAGACTAGAGAATTTATATGGAAGCTCCTGAGCTATGAAGATGAATATTATGATAAAATAGAAAGCAAAGATGGATATCCTCAGGAGTTATTTTTGAATTAAGCTGGCAAATTAAGAAAAAGTGGGGGGTTTGGTGGACTTTTTGTCCTTTGGTTGGGTTTTCTTGTTTGTTTTAAAATGAGTATACATTTGTCCTGTGTTCAGTCTAAAACATTTTCCAAAAAGTCCAAAGTGGGCATTGTTTATTATATTGCTTATAATTTAAAACCAAAATATTCTTAAATCAGTGTCCCCTGTTCTCTTTCCATAGGAAGGTTGCTACTGATATAATTAAACATTGTAGAGGAAGATCTGTCACTTTAATACACTTAAATCAATATTATGAATTTTCATTATTGTAATATGAGCAATTTGCAGTGATATGGAGATAAAATATATTGTGATTAATTCAGAACTGCATCGTTCTCAGCAATACTGATATCCTGGTTTGCCGAATAAATCTGAACTGACTGGAGAGAATAATTTGCATGTTTATCAGCCATTATTAATGGAGTTATTTATTGCAACAAAGCTTAAAGGCCATTTCATGTTTTTTTGGATCATGTCACTATTTTTTTAGGTTGACAGAATATGGCCTATTCTGTGGTAAAAATAAATTCATCAGCTTCACCATGTCAACAAATGTACTATACACATGCTAGTCTGATAATAGAATATTTAAATATACTTATTAGATATGTGTGGGTCTGTGAAATGGATGAGAAATTGAGGGAAAGGATGCTCTCTCATGTGTTAACATAGATGACTTTGTTGTCCATTGCAGACTTCAGAGAAAATAACTATTTGTTTGACAACAAAATTCCATTCCACCAGATTGATTTTTCTAACAAAGCCAAGTTTCATATGAAATACATTATTTAAAAAAGCCTTGCTAATTCAGATATTTATATTTAGATGCATACAGCTGTGGAGCAGCCCCCATTATGCCAAGAGCTGCCCATAGACAGAAAAAAGGTGGTGCTTTTTGTAAAGAATTTGAAGTCTAGTGCTTGGTATTGCAATCAGTGCTCATGTTTATTATCTTCTTAAATGTCCGGATGGTTCGATAATTTTTTTTTGTCTTTGTAAACCTCAGGCATCTTTAAAAATAAAAAATCTTTGCTGGGAGTAGAGGTTTGAAGAAG
>WBNQ01030086.1:493-16149 GCA_013401375.1 Spizella passerina | reverse complement strand
GCAATGTCCTAACATCCTGAGTCATTCAAAGACTGCAGCACAGCAATATAACAGATTCCAAGAGACCTCAAAATAAGGAAACACTTCTGGTTTGATAATATAAAGGATACATTTATCATAAGTGTTGGTCACTGAATGTATTCTTAGCAGACTCAGTTGAGTGAAATGAATTTTCAAAGAAGTACAAATCCTGCAGTGGAATCCCAACAGAAAGTTGAGAAAAGCAGATAGAAGAAAAACAACATTGGAAATCTATATGACTTATGCCTTATGCCCACTTTACTGGTTTGATATGATAGAAATGGTCTGGCAACCAAGAAGGGCGGGAAACAACCTCACATGAGCACATGCGTTTGCTTGTCCAGGTTTATTCATAATGTACTTGAGAACCGAACTAGGGTCACCTAGCTGCAGCCAGGAGTTGGTGACAGATGATCTGTACAAATACTGAGAGCCTGCCTGGTCAAATGTTAATAAAGGTTTGTTCTTTTACAGGAGGTTTACTCCTATAAATAGTGTGATTTAATAAACAGTACTGAGCTTTAGAAAACCGGGGATGGTCAATAACCTTGTTGCTGCAAAGGAGAGAAACAAAGCTGTAGAAATTGCATTAATTACTCCTCTTATATCCCAGAATACTTCAGAAGACTGCATGATGGAAGGCAAAAAACACAAGCTTCAGTCCCACTAAGCTCACCAGCATACAGCCAAAAGTCTAAGTATCAATGAATATGCATAAGGAGACAAAAGGTGAGAAATGCACTTAGACCAGAAAGTGATACCAAGATCTGTTACAAAAGCTACATGGCCCTGGAAATGTTTCTGACTTCACAATGTGCAGAGTAAGACATTCCTATATTAGGGGCTATGAAGATCAGCATTTCTGGCCTGCTTCCTTATATGGTAAGGAATTGTAAGGCTTTGAAGAGAAACATAAAATATAACAGCTCTTAAATCAGTAAAACTCATGTCATTGCTCTTTTCAGTATGGTGGATCCAGTATGCATTCAGGTTTTTCTTCATTCATGTTCTCGTCCCTCAAAAATTAATTGTTAGATTTGCAGATAATCATAGAATGGCTTAGGTAGGAGGGATCTGAAAGATCATCTGGTTCCAACCCCTTCCACCATGGGCAGGATGTCAACCACTAGAACAGGTTGCTTAGGGCCCCATCCAACCTGCCCTGGAACACTTACAGGACTGGGATGAGAGGCATTATGCTGCATCAAACCAGTAGAAAAAATAAAGAAAAGAAAAAATAAGACAAACGTTTTAAAACATTCAGAGGTTTTCATTGGGCTCAAAAATGATGTGGCAGACCTAAATAAAATTAGCTGACCTATAGACAATTTGAAGGCAATTTCTCAGAGTTTAGCTAGGTATATATCAGCTAGATATCAGCTAGATCATCTCTGAAAGATAAGAGAGCAGACACTTTGAAGTAAAGGAGGAGTTAGTAACACTGGAGAGTGTTAAGGAAGAGAAACAGGTAGTTTGCCTTATTAACAGAGAAGTTAAGGAGGAGGTTTATTGTGATATGCCATAAAACGAGTAAGGCTACTACTGAGACTAAAGAATGTCTTGTGTCCAATACCTTGTCTACTTTCTTCTACTAAATCAGCTGATCTAGTAAAGACCTCTACCTGTGATTTCTGTTTCTTATGTCCTGCTGTATTGTCCACGGTCACATTTCTATGTCACAGACATCATATTGAAGTAAGGGGAATTCCACAGCTTGCTCCCCCATATGCTGCAACTGGCACTAAAATTCTCCTTGTACCAGCCATGATTAGCTGTGAAGACACAGGTCTTTGAAGGATGTGATGAGCAACAAAACAAGATTATAGAAATTTCCCTATGAGAGTTGTTTCATATAAGCAGCTCATAAAAAGCTAGATTAAAAATTGGAAGACCCCTGCTTCAATATATAGTTTAGGGTGCTGTCCATCTCCATTTATCATCTTAATAGTTTAATGGCCACATTCTCCAGCATGACTCTGCAGTGCATAAGAGCACTCTTACTGACATCTCCCAATCCTTTCACCTATCACAGATGTCCCCAGTTGCTACTCCTGCTGCTGCTTCATTTCTTGCTCTTTTGCTCTTCTTTCACTTCTCATCCGGACCAACGCATAGCTTTGATCTGTCTTATCTCTCCAAGTGCAGTTAAAAAGCAATGCAAAACAGAAAAACAGTGTATAAATAGTAATTTTAGGAGAATGCAGTGCTTTTCCCTTCACTTCTATTACTTCAGAACAAAGCTCTGTCATCTCTAATACAAGTAATCACAGAAGGACGTCATTACAAGTTTCCATATAATATTTGAAGACTAACAATTGCTCCACATATACCTAAGATCCTAGAAAGAAGAAACACATTATTTTAAGTGAACTTAAAGACATTAAATATTCCAGGGATGAAGAAGATAATGGAACCAAAACATTTTCTACGGTGCTATTTGTAATTGTTACTGGCTACATAAAGAGAGGTTTACTCTTTGCTGTACCTTTTTCTCAATGAAACACATTTTCTCAACATATATTGACATAAATGACTCTGTGCTTTATCCAAATGGGCTTCTTGAACATAACCTTTATTGATGTTAAGTGCTTAATAACTACATGCTAAATGCAATGGTCTCTCAGCTGGACCATTATACCCATTAAACCTTTAAATAAAACAATTTTCAACTTATCTACAAAGTGGGATGTTTGTAGTATTTTTTTAAAGCAAGAATCATGCCACAAATAATTCTGTACAATAGCTTTTTTTAAAAAGAAAAAAAAAAAACACCCAAAAAAGCATTTAAAAGAAAAATACTGGCTGGGGATTTCTACTACAAAATTTTTATTCCTTTTATAATAGAGAGTACAGGAATAAAATCCAGTAACTTCATAGCAGTCATCCCTATGGGATCTAAAATATTCAGAACATCCCTTGATATTGCCTATTAGAAGACTATATGGGATCCCTTAAATAACAAAAAGTATGCCTTAAACTTTTCCTGAAACACTGAAAGTTTCATTTTAATCAGGGCTTCTCCAGAAGATACTGGGGAATACAGAATGAGAAAGCTCTGTAGCCTTGATTTAGTGCTAACAAAATGCTAAAGTTAACCATTGAAGTTTACTTCATACCTTAGATGTTTTAGTCACAAGCATTGCAGGGCTTCTAAAAAATTTAAATATTCATGGAAAATAAAAATTCAGCCACAAAAATAGTACTGAAAAACTCTAAGGTTCAAAATGCACTCAAATTCCCCTGCTTTGTATCTTAAGTGTCACCCAAAAGAACTATATGAGTGTAAACTGCTCTACCAAACTGATCTTCATAGGCAATAGCTGCATCAAAATATAAACAGTCACTAGCAAAAGTGTCAGAGAAAAGCAAACAGAGCTTAGGCCTTCTTATTGTGTCAGTCATGGACTTCAGAACGACCAACAGTGTCCTTCCATCCCCAGTTTGTACTATTAAATTTATCTTCCTATGAGCAACTAATGTAAAGAATGCAGGGCATGGGTAATGTGATTGCTGTTGCCCAGCCCAGTGAACAGAACTGCTGCATCTGCATTGTGAACAATCTGGAAGCTGTGGGGAAACCTTGATGAAAATCCTGATAAAAGACAATGAAAAAATAACCGGACTGTATAGTGAGAAAAGCATGAGTGTTGTTTCAATGTTTGCACAGGATAAATAATGCTATGGCCTGTGTGAACTATGCTGCTGGAAAATCATCATTGAACCACACCTGATACACATGGATCAATTAATAACAGAAGGCATTGTCAAACTACTTATGTCCAGCTTACTAACATAGTCCCAAAATATTTTTAAGAAACCCATTTCATATACTGCAAGGCAGCTATATTTGACAGCTATTGTAACTATGAAAGAGTGTAAAATTAAGGATTAACCTTTTAACATGTGGACATTTTCTTGGAATGATGCACCTAAGATAGCAAACATACCCAGCACAGCCAACATGACAGGGCAAGAAGTTGTTTTCTACAGAATTTCAACAGAAAAACAATTCTTTATCTCTTAAGTGAACTTTACAGCACTACAGCACACAATTAATGGGATTGAGGCACTCATAAGTCTGACTCAGCACTCCTTTAACAGTTCACCAAATACATTTTTTATGCCCAGCCTAAGTATTTTTTAGTACTTTAACAAAACCTCTGTCCTTCAGCACCTCTGACATCAGATTTAGCAGAGAGATGGGATTTCATGCCTACAGACCGTATCGTGCTATGATGGGTTTGACAACAAGGACTTCTGATCATCATCTTATATCCTAATGGCCTTTTTCTAATGCAAACCTGCACTTCCTAAGATAAAACTCTATTTAAAGAAGACCTTACTACCTAACCCTTGAGCACACTGGCATTCTTAGGTCAAGAACCCAGGAATCTGTACCTCTAGGTTCACGTCATTCAGCTCTGATGTCAGTGAGGTCAGGTGCAGAACTTGTTACACCACAGATCTATACTGCTCATGTTCTGTGGAGTCCTGAGGAATCAGTGTAAGAAGGACCAGTGTTACCCAAACTGATGGAGTCATGCTGAAACAATTTCTTTGAGGTCAATTAAAATGACGTCCCAAGCAATGTTGCTGTTGCTTCATGCTAGCAGAAACTGCAAACTCTCTGCCCATTTAATCTAAATGAGACTATGATCACTTCAGTAAAAAAATGAATGTAGTAATGGTTAAATGCTCAAAGATGGGGAATTAATTCTTCTGTAGATTTCTGACAACTATAATTGATGCGCATTATTCTTAGTGCATCATCTCTATAGTAATAGTCTAATCCTACACAAAGACTCTGGTTCTGTCTAGTTCAAAGAGGAGACTGAGGAGCAACCTCATTGCTCCCTGCAGGTTCCTGAGGAAGGGGTGTGGAGGGGAAGCTGCTGGGCTCTTCTCCCTGGAAGCTGGGGACAGAATGCCTGAGAATCGCTCAAAGCTTTTCCAGGGGACATTCAGACTAGACATTATTAAGGAAGCATTTCTTTACCAAGAGAGTGGTGANTTTTGCTTATGACTCACCCTAAAGTTAATTGCTTGGTCTAGCCTGGAGGAAGTACTAGCTTGAAATTCAACACTGTAAGTCAGAGTAACTTGGTAGAAGTATTGCCACTGCTTCCTCTCAAATCCCTGCTAAAATTTCTTGACAACTTTACATCTCCAGGAATTCTATCATCTGCTAGTTTTTTAACTATTAAAAGTTTTAGCACTTCCTGTGTAAGGAAGAACATGCATGTTCAGGTGACATCCTAGAATTTTTCTGTTTCGAGAGAGTTTAAAACTCTGGTCTGTGGAGGTAAGCAATTATAAGAGTTATTGTTACCAACTGAGGTAGAATACAGCTAGAACTCGGATACATTATTGCAACTCCTCTGTACAAATATAGTGCAAGAGAGTGTTTTACAGGTTCAAGTCAAGTGGTAAAGAGAGCAAAAAAAGAGAAATACATAGCTGTCTTGCCTGAACTTATCACCATGGCAAATGACGAGTGGAACTGGTAATAAACCCGTGCTTTCTGCTCTCAGCCACATGTCGTGATCAGTAGGTCTTGTAGCCTCCCATCCCAAAAGAATCACTAGAAAAGGAGAGAAGGCAAAGATGAAACAGAGGGCAAGTTAGGAGAAAAACACACATACATCTGCCCTGTTTAGCCTATTTGCCAAAGGAAAGGAGGGTTATAAATCAGTCGCATGAGGTTCTGTGCTCCTCAGTGATACTTTAACCTTTTCATTAAGTATAGGAAAGCAGCAGGAGGTCTCAGCATTAGAACTTTTTAACAGTCTTATAAAGACTGGTGAGAGAAGCAGCTATTTCTCTAATGCACCAATTTTCTTCTTAATAGATACCAAGTAAATCATGCAACCAGGAGAACAGCTTCTACTGTAGCTTGCTTGCATTGCAGATCACTGAGAATACACCCAAAAGACAATACAAGAGAAAGTGAGATCTACTCACTTCCCTGCTTATGGGAATGTTTATTTTATTGTGCTAAGTAGAAGAAATTATAACAATTCCTCAATCCACTAAACATCTGTTCACTGAAATGCATAAATAACATGAACCAAGCAAATTACAGAGCCTAGCTTTTTAGAAGACTACCACATTTATCCAGCAGGTGGATTTTTTTTNTAGTTCAAAGAGGAGACTGAGGAGCAACCTCATTGCTCCCTGCAGGTTCCTGAGGAAGGGGTGTGGAGGGGAAGCTGCTGGGCTCTTCTCCCTGGAAGCTGGGGACAGAATGCCTGAGAATAGCTCAAAGCTTTTCCAGGGGACATTCAGACTAGACATTATTAAGGAAGCATTTCTTTACCAAGAGAGTGGTGAAACACTGGAACCAGCTTCCTAAAAGATGGTTGATGCCCAGGTATGTCGGTGTTAAGAGGCACTTGGATTGTGCCCTTAATACTATATTTTAACAATGTTTCAGCCCTGAAGTGGTAAGGCAATTGAACTAGATGATCAGCGTCGATCCTTTCCAAATGAAATATTCTATTCTAGTCTAGTCCTGATGCCATTACACATTAGCTAGGTCCAAGCATCTCAACTTGGTGACACTATGGTTTTTCAAAAGGGAGTAAGTGCATTCACTTATTATTAATCATAAATGCCATTCCCAGTATATCACCCTTAATTTTTTTTTTTTTTTTTTTTTTTTCTTATGACTCCCCCTAAAGTTAATTGTTTTGTTTAGCCTGGAGGGAGTACTNTAGAACTCGGATACATTATTGCAACTCCTCTGTACAAATATAGTGCAAGAGAGTGTTTTACAGGTTCAAGTCAAGTGGTAAAGAGAGCAAAAAAAGAGAAATACATAGCTGTCTTGCCTGAACTTATCACCATGGCAAATGACGAGTGGAACTGGTAATAAACCCGTGCTTTCTGCTCTCAGCCACATGTCGTGATCAGTAGGTCTTGTAGCCTCCCATCCCAAAAGAATCACTAGAAAAGGAGAGAAGGCAAAGATGAAACAGAGGGCAAGTTAGGAGAAAAACACACATACATCTGCCCTGTTTAGCCTATTTGCCAAAGGAAAGGAGGGTTATAAATCAGTCGCATGAGGTTCTGTGCTCCTCAGTGATACTTTAACCTTTTCATTAAGTATAGGAAAGCAGCAGGAGGTCTCAGCATTAGAACTTTTTAACAGTCTTATAAAGACTGGTGAGAGAAGCAGCTATTTCTCTAATGCACCAATTTTCTTCTTAATAGATACCAAGTAAATCATGCAACCAGGAGAACAGCTTCTACTGTAGCTTGCTTGCATTGCAGATCACTGAGAATACACCCAAAAGACAATACAAGAGAAAGTGAGATCTACTCACTTCCCTGCTTATGGGAATGTTTATTTTATTGTGCTAAGTAGAAGAAATTATAACAATTCCTCAATCCACTAAACATCTGTTCACTGAAATGCATAAATAACATGAACCAAGCAAATTACAGAGCCTAGCTTTTTAGAAGACTACCACATTTATCCAGCAGGTGGATTTTTTTTTTTTAAGAAAATAAGGTCAGAACTGTAATTGGCTTTGGGATGGGCAAAGAGAATATCTGTAAGGAAAGCAGAATGTGAAAAGCTGAAATAAGTTAGAGTGACAACATAATATTTTGATTATTCAAATAGAAACATGAAAGCCTTTTCAGTCCTATTGGAGGAAGCTACATTACATTGAAATCCTAGCACTGGGAAAAAATTGTGACACATTTTAAAATTCTAGCAGACTACTCTAAGTACTCAATAACTGTTCAGTCTAACTTCACAGTAAGGTCAAAATGAGAAGGGCTTGAAAAAGAGGAGGGGATGACCCAGTACAGTTTTTGTCATTAGGGAAGTTTGTGACAACTTCAGGACAAGACAGAGATGGCTGGACAAAAATGAAATGAAATCTCTCAATACAGTCTTGAATTGGGCTACATTCTTTTCATCTATGCACTTCACACCATTGAGACTTCTTTCCTGATCAGACAGATTACCATTTTGATGTTGTAAAAAATGAATTCTACTACTTCAAACTTGGACTGGATATATCATATTGACTCTTTGGGGTTGCTTTTAAAATTTTTTTCCCCCGGATTTTGCAGAGGCAGAAATAATGTTTAATTCTGAAACCTTCTCTACAATATTTTATTAACTTTATGGTTGGACTCACTGTGCACATTTGCAAAATTACAATTGTAATCAATTTAAGTGGCTAATCATGTACTTTAGAAGTTTACACTAAACAGTCCTGTTACAGGGATAGCAGTTTCTGTTACTGCTATGTAAATCCTAACTATATTTCAAAGCTACTTCTTAGTACTTGGTGTTTCGAAATGCTTTAAAAATTACATTATAAACAAGTTCCTATTAAAATAGCACTATTATTCATTAAAAATAGGACATTCTATAATGTAGAAGGGTAACTGGACTTCTGTGACATGCGTGGTGATCGAATTTTTTAATTGCATGATAACAGGATCATTTTCCATAGGACTTGCACCTTGTTCAGCGTGCCAGTATTCACCTAATGAGCTGCTAAGCAGCACTTTGTCCATTCTTTCTGAATGCTGTCTCTTAATCCAGCAAAATCTATTCCTTCTCCCTCCTCATTATTTTTTTATCAAGTCTTATTGTGTGCTGACAAGTAACCGTTTCCCTGGTTAGTTCCCATCCTCATATCTTACCTATCTTTTACCTACTCTTAAATTTATTCCCTTCCATAGAAGCTGTGGCCTAGCTGTTTTTTTTTGTTCAGCCTATCCTAGCCGTAACGTCACGAGAGGTTTTCCTGAGCATTCTTCTCTTTTCTGTGAGCTTTCTTCCTTCTATACTCATGTCACATGATCTTTTCTTCCATTTGTACTGGAAGCCAATGGGAGACCTGTTTCCCAGGTTCTTCTTGTGACTTTTCCCTACAGGTTATGGAGAAAACAGTCAGTACAAAGGCACAGATGTACATGCAATTGAGTCACACCAGGGAACCATAAAATTTACAGCCTGTTCAACCATGAACACTAGAAAAATTGCAAAAGTGCATGTGCAAACAAGTGTTAGCATAGAGGTGGATGCTGCACTTCTCTGTCACACTATCAAGCTGAACACTGGGAATCCTAGGGATTTTTTTCTGATTGTTTAATGTGGAAACCAGAAGGAATTATGCTCTTTTGCTCCACTCTAACATAACACAAAGGAAGCAAGGGAAAGGGGGAGGGCAGTCACCAACAGTGGCTATTCTATTGTTTTCTCTCAAAACTTGGCAAAGCAACAAGCTAGACACAGCTGAAATGTGCTGGCTAAAAACTTCTCAAAACTTTCATCTGAGACAGACACAAACCATGCCTAATACCATCATAGGGAAAGTTTGTCAAAGCCAAAGATACCTGAAAACAGGGTTGCATAAAAAAATATTAGTAATCCCTGTACATGTACAACATTACTAGCATTGCCTAAAATTCTGATTCACATGCTTTTATGCATACGATGCATGAATTACAAATTAATGGTACGCTCTAAATGCATATTTTGGTTTGGGGTTGTTATTTTGTGGTTGGTCAAGGAACGCTTCCTTGATTTTGGTATTTTTAGAAGTACATAATTTGATTTCAAAACAGGTCTACAAAAATTGTCTCAGCTCAAATATGATCTCCCATACTGGGGAAATTAGGAGTTGGAGGGCTCTTTGTTCATGAGTTTGCATTTGAGATTTTTTTTTTTTTAATCCGTTCATGGCCTATTTGCCATTTCGAGTCAGAAAGAAATCCCCTTACTAACAGACTTCCCTCCATTTATCGTGATCAAAAAGCAGTCATATTTCATTGTCTTGAGGAAGGTAACAGACCACAGGGCATCCTGGGGGACACGAAATTAAACACGAGCCTAAATGTGCCCTTCCTGAAAAGGTGAGTGGCAACCCGGGTTGCACGAGGCAGACGGAGGGGATCCCTGCCCTCTGCTCAGCACTGCTGAGGCCACACCTGCAGGGCTGTGCTGAGTTCTGGGCTCCCCGGTTCGGATGACATGAACACACTGGACAGAGGGCCACAAAGGGCCACAAGGATGATGAAGAGACAAGAAACCATCTCTCCTAGGAGGAAAGGCTGAGAGAGCTGAAACCGTTCAGCCTTAGAGAAGAGGCAGATCGGCAGATCCCATCCACCTGTACTAACACCTGCAGTGCCAAGGGGACGGGACCAGGCTCTTCCCAGCAGTTTTAGTCCTTCTTCCCCCAGGGCTTAGCGGCCACAGAAGCAACGCTCCTCCTGCGTACCACCGCCGCTCCCGGCCTGAGCCATAGCCCCCTGACACGGTGGAACCCTCTATTCGCGCAGTATTTCAGGCATTTTCCAGCTCGGCTTTGCCCGAGAGGCACGGGAGCGGGAGCACGGGGGCTCTGAGGCCTCCCGGAGAGGCCGCGGCGTCGGGCCCGGAAGGAGGGGGGTGACGTGCGGCCGCCGCGGGAGGCCATGGCGGGGGCTCCGCCCGCGGCGCCGCGGGGATTCCTCGGGGCGGGGCGCCCTCCGGCCGCCACGGACGCGCCGCTGCTGGCCCCGCCCCTATATAAGGGGCGGCCTCAGCGCGGCCCCGACCGCGGCCGCTGCGTCTCCCGCGCCGAGCTGCGTTCGGGAACCATGGCAGGTCAGTGCGCGCCCGCCCGCCGGCTCGCGCCGCTCTTCGCGAGGGCCGCGGGCCGCGGGATCGGCGCGGCGGGATCGGCGCGGCCGCGCCTGTTTTTAGGCAGCCGTCCTGGCGGCGAGCTGGCTGGCCTCGCCTGGTGGGGCAGGGGCTGCCCGCGGGGGGTTCGGAGCCGGCCCGCCGGGCACCGCTGTGCGGTTTGAGAGGACGCGGACGGTGCCGGCTCTTTCCGCCCCTCGCTCCATGCTCTGCCCCACGCTCCGTCCCCTAACGGGAGGGATGTCGCCCGCGTGGCGGGGAGCAGGATGGGCCGGAGAGGCCACTGTAGGGGTACAGCGGTGAAAACCCAGCCCTCTCCTAAAACGCCGAGAGAGCTTGTGATCTATGTGCTTTTGATACTTTGCAGTGAGTAGGTCCTTACGGCTCTCCGTGTACGTGTTACTTTTGGCTTTGTTGTTGTTTGGGGTTTTTTGTTTGTTTGCTTTGTTTGGGTTTTTTTTTTTTGGGGGGGGGGGTTCTTTTTCCCCCCGATTTTCACCTAAAGTTGTCAGCAAAGTCGGTTTCATTTTCAGGTCTGGAAGCCTGCAGGAAGTGTGCCCTCCGATGCATGTCTTGATAAGATGCTCCTGACTCTCTAGGAATCCTGTACTCAAAAAACAAATGAGATATACTAGCACCTAACTCAGAGAATAGGAGAAAAGGCAAGCACCTGTGAACTCTGGCTATGCCTAGGACAAATCTTCCAGGAGAGTTTTTAAATGATCTGGGGCAAGCACTCCAGTAACCTCTGCATGCCATCAAATGAAAGATCGCTTCTAGCTCAGACTTCCAGGATGCTAGTGGGTGTGTAAGGGCTAGCACAAAAACTCTTGCAAAGAGATATTATAGCCTATGAACTGGGCAGCCAAAGAGTTCTCTGAAGTAGCATGGTTTTGTCTGGGTAAGTCAATTAGGAAGCTGGGCAACTGCCTCTCATTCTATGTGGTTTTGAGAACGTACTCTCACCAAGAGTTCATTATGTTTCACAGTGGCTGCTGTGTAAACACAAGATTCTGTGAAGAAAGTATTTACAGAGAAGGGGAAAAGGATGAGAAGGGAGACCCACACAGCTGAGATACTTGATGTTTTGGTAGAATGGACTAGTCTTTTGCAGATATAACTTCCATAGTAAGCAGCAACTGGTCTTGCCCAAATTGTAGCATGAGCTCATGTACTTAGAAATTATATGGAATAGAACACTTAGGTATGATATGTAGATTATATTGAACACAGGATGATATACAGTAGATAGAATAGAAACTTTAGATACAGAATAAAACATAGTTTATTCGAAACTTTGGAAAGTTATGCTGACTTAGATGGTCTCCAGGTTGGCAATATTAACCTCCTGTCAAGCAGTTGTAAAGTTTCCTCCTAGAGCTGGGACACAGTAGGGGGCTGCATCATTAAATTGACTTTATGTCCCTAAAGACCTTTGTGTGTGTGTGTGAATATTCAGTTTCAAGAAGATGAGACAGAGTAGAAGTGTACCTGCTAACAGGTCAATGAAGAAAAGATCTGTCTTTCAGTGGCAAGGTCACTTTAAGAATTAGTGCTACACTGCTAGGGGAAAAAAAACCAAACAGCGTTCAAATGAATATTGGGCACAATCCCACTTTGTCTACACTGGATTTTTAGTGAGCTGTTGAGAGCATAGTGTCAGACTTCCATGTATTGAATGGTAACATGCCAATTACCTAGTGAAAAACCCTGTCCCATTAGGAGGCTGTTTATACAACTTAAAATATTACACTCTTGCCCTTTAACGAAACATAAAGTTGTTCTGCAGATTTGCTGAATATGAACTAGTACAAATAGGCAGCTAAAAGTGAATTGAAACAAAATATCTTTATTCCTGGCATTATAGAAGCTTTTTTTATCTTTGTAATTGACCACTATAATCTAAATCCCTTGGGACTAGTTGGTTTTGCTGCTAAGCAAAATAGAAGGTTTTGTAGCTGGTCTATAGATCTTGCAGACCAGGTTTGCAGAGCTTACAGGCAATTATGGTACGTGATTGTCTGTCATCAACTGTTAAGGGAGTATTAGGTTAAAAAGATATTGATGATGACTGCCTTGTGAGTTTAGGCGTTGTGCCAAACAACAATTTTTCTGAAAGGAGTCAGTATTTTAATCTTGCTACTAGGCTTGACAGTAAGCCTTTAAGAGCCCAGAACTCTCACTCTGATCTAACCTAGTTAACACCTTTTGTAATGAAAAGAAGTCAAAGTTGCTAAAATAAATTTGACTCTTGAAATTCTTATGAAAAAACTATTTTGTTGATAGAGTGAAAATGGATTGGTAGGAAAGACCATGCTTTGTAAAGCGATATAACTTTGAAAGGAGGTCTACATTAAAATAGCTAACAGTGAACTGAAGAGCTTTTATAAGTTACTTGTTTGCTTTTATGAGTTCCCCTCTGGCAGTTTAAAACAACATGAAAGAAGGCAAAGCTTGTATAATAGGGTTTCAATAAGTACTATAGGGTAAAACAATCTGTCTTAATCTATATTTAAGACACAGCTGGAGCAGGAGATTATAGTACCTCTTTTTGCTCAAAGAGTAAAAATTATTCCTGCAAGTTCTAAATTGCATTTTGCATTACTAGTTACTTCCGGTTTAAATTTTGCATTGTTGTGACAGAGCTGCTGCCATGGGTTGCAGAACAACTCATCTGCAAAATCCTGAGCTAGCAAAACTTAAAACTGTTGTCTAAGATATAATTCAATGCTTACTTTCATTTGAAAATGAATTGCCAGTTTTACGCTGCTTTAGCTTCAGGGTTGAGAGCTGAACCTAGAGAAACTCTACATCCACTAACTTTAGGCCAAAAGCAAGCCCACAGACTCCAAACACTTTTTGTATAATAGCATATTAGTGGCTCAAGTAGAGCTCTTTAGAATTTTGGATTGTCTCTACTTTTGGCATGACTTACTTAACCTGTGGGCAAATTTGAACTGGTGCTCTCTTAAAACAGTCTTGATTTTGTGGGTCATTTTACTGCATTTTGCCATGTGTCAAGTTACCAATAGCAAATGTAGCTATGCAAACATTCTGCTTCATTGAGTCACTTTGGAAGGCCCTGTACACAGAATTAAAGGACACATCTTAGAGGTCTCACAGCAAGATTACCTAACAATACTACGTTTCTAATGTATCTGTCTCAGAATAAAGTAGTGGATTGTGCTAACTTGACCACATTCATTTCTTCCAGACCAGTCTTTTGTGACTCTAGCCACAAATGACTCCTATGTGAAAGGAGCGCTGGTACTTGGTTCATCCTTGCAACAGTATAGAACAACAAGGAAGCTGACTGCACTAATAACTCCTCAGGTCTCAGATCTTATGAGGTAAGGTCACTTACATGCTTCAGATTGCAACAGTTCCTGCTGATGTGCAGGTTGAAAAATGGAAGTTAACTTTCTTAATAGTAACCTTTCAAAGCTCTGGAAGTTGAACAGCTAATTTCAGCAGAACTCAACTTATCTGGAGTTCTGTAAGTTCTTCAAACATGAAACTGTTTATGTTTTGGTGTGTTTTTTTTTTTCTTCCCTACGATGAGTTAAACAAATAGTCTGCAGTTAGAGCTCTAAACCATGACTTGATACTGATATTTCTGCTAGATCTTTGCTCTTCTGTAGTCCTGCTTAGAATTGTCCGACAATATAATATTGCCCACGCATTTTTTAGTGCTATGTGTATGCATGTGGAGGTGGGGGCAGGAAATTAGTGTTTGTTTGTTTTGCAGAAATATTCCCAATTGACATAATATAACACAAGCTCTATTGAAATCTAGCGGACACTTCAAATTTTATCATGGGAGAAGCGAGCAGAACTGAGGTAGCACCAAGTATGTCAAATCAGCAGCTGAACAGAGGCATCTAACAAGGTCAGCACAGTACATCAAATGAAAGTAAGAGGCAACTGCTTCCTACAGCCTCCTTAGAACAGTCTCACTATGGAGTGGACTGGATTCTTTCCACATGTAAGAGGATAAAAAAAAACAAACAACGAAACAGTTGATAACTATGGGAAGTACCGATAATAAGTCAAGATTCTCTACATGGGAAGTAATTCTGAAAACAGTTATCAGTATATAGACACAATAGAGAGGTGACTCAATTTAAAAAATGCAGTGACTTTCCCTGGAGTCTCCTGGCAGCTAAAGGGTTGTATCGCTTTTAAAATGTTGCATATCAGCCTACTAGGTGAGTGTGCTCTTCTAAGATGAACCTTAAATGTGCCTATGTGCTAGTGAAAGCCACCTAGTACTGCGCCCTTAGACCGGTGATACTTACGTACCTAATGGTGTAATTGGAACTTGCATTTCTCACCCTGTCTCCACTAACAAAGTATGCCTGAAGTTCAGAAGCACTGACCCACCAACTGTCAGTATAAAGACTGCCTTGCAAGGCAGAGTTCCAAAACTCATTTAAAAGCTCTGTGGGGCTTAAATTGTACTGGCAATTGCTAAGCATTCAAGATATGCTGAAGAACAGTAAGACTTTACTGATGTTTCCTGTTCTTAGCAGCACAAACACCTTAATCTCTTGAACTAATGATAATTCTCTATTGATGGTAAAGCAAAGGTTGGATATCTACCAATTTCACTAAATTTCACTACACTGCCTGAAAGTTTGTCACTCTTTAGTGAATATGATACTGGTTGAAAACATTTTGTACCCACAGCCATAACTAAGTTAGTCTTGAAAAGACTTCATGGAATAAAGAAAGTTCTAGTAACTAGGTCTAGGCAGATGTCTCAAATGTCACAAATCCAGAACAGTGTAAATATTGCATAAAATTGGTCTAAGCTGCTTCAAATTCAACTACTGTCCTGCTCAAGCTAGTTTAACAGCTTCCCATTTCTTAATTGTCTGCTCAGAGTAGGTTTTTAAGTTGCTAGATATTAGAGTCTGGATGAAAAAAAAAGCTTAGTGTATGACTTACTGAACTAGATAGCAATGCCAGCTAAAACTCT
>WBNQ01030083.1:0-11811 GCA_013401375.1 Spizella passerina | reverse complement strand
TTCTTCCAAAGGAGAACACTAACCAAAAAGTCTGCACCTTCTGAAGGCACACAGCTTTCAGNGGTGCCAGATGCATCCAGGACCTGCAGTGGCTTTACAGATCACTGCATGAGGATATGGCTGTAGGTTCAAAATCAATCAAGAAGTTACTGTTGCAGCTTGTGATTCAGTCTTTAGTTCTCCAGACAATCCTTCCCAATCAAGATAACACACAGGTAGATTGTTTGTTTTTATCGCTCATAGTGGAGTTTGGATTCAGGTTACCTGGAAGAAAAAGAAGTTAAAGTAGTATTAATGTTAAATAAATAAGCCCTGGATAAAGTTTGGACTCATGCTTCACTCTCATTTTTTACTATGCACCTTGTGTTAGACCTACATTATTCTGCACTCTCTCATGGCTTTTTTTCTGCGGCAGTGAAATGAAGAAACATTAAAATAAGATCAAATGCAAAGTATATTGTGGAGAAAACCACTGGAGAAGTATTTCTAGGCTTTGGCTTGTACCCAGTCCAGCTTCATTAGGTCCCAGCTGGCATTGATAAATAGTCTGGTCATGCCTTGGGTGAGAAGTTTTCCAAAGAGTGAGGTATGGAAAAAAACCCTGAAAACCCAAGGTCATCTCATTCATTTGATACCCACACACATTCTCAGTAGAGGTTTTTTTTCACATTTTGTTTCAAACATCTCTAGTGCCAGTGTTTCCACCACTGCCTTTGGAAGACAAATCCTAAGGCCTCAAGGTCTCTCACTAAAGTGGCAGAGTATGCTGCCTCCAGTTTTTTATAATCCTAGGTTTTTTCACTGCTTACTCTATGAATTTCTTCTGCTCCCAGTATCTGTACCTTTCAATGCTTGCACTTCTGTCTGGTGTCCATCATTACAGCCAGATGTTGATCTGGATGCCCCAGCATATCTGTTTCAAGCACTGTACAGAAGTGTGTTCAGAAGCTTTGCAAGTAAGGGAGCTCATCTGAGCTCAGTAAAGCTTGTGTGACTCTGGCCCAGGGCAGCAGGGACTGACAGGGGCTGCCACGTGGCTTGGAATCACTCTGAACACAGGCAGGCCCCACTCATGTATTTGTACAGAAGGACGGTACATGTGCATCTCCCAAGCACTTGGAGCCAGATGCCAGTTCAGAGTGAAAACAGAGAGTGAAAACTGCCACAGGTCATGGTGACATGCTACTGAGAAGTCTCAGTCTTGCTAAGTTTAGGGACATTCAACTCAAGCACTGCCTCTGAATTGGGCTCCAAGTGAATAATTTTTAAAGTCAGTCTCTTGCCTGAAGGGTATTTGATCAATGCTGCCCTTACCTGTAGGTGATGGGGAAGAGAAGAGCTCTCTTTTCTCCCCCTCTTTCTCTCCACCTTCTTCCACACTGCATCTCCTTGATGTTCACCTGGGAGGTTGCACTGCACCCTGCCCTCACTTCTGTGGCTGCTCTGTGTGCTACTGCCTCCTCCCCACAGCTCCCTGTAGCATTCCATTCTACCTGTTCCCCTCCGACATATCCTGCATGTTAGTGTTATCATTACTCCTATCTGCTCCCCACCCCCCTTTCCTTCCCTGTCTGTATCACATTCAGGACCCTCATGCTTTTTTTGAAACGTCTGTGCTTCTCTGCTTAATTTCAACTCCCAGCCCTTTTATTCTTGTCACTTTCTACTCGTCTTCTGACCTTTGTCTACATATCCCACTACAGTTAGAGCAAACATCCTCCTTTTATGTACCCAACAATGTTTCCCTCTTTCTCTCTTTAGAAAAGAGGCTGAAAATTCCAGTTACCACCCTTCCATGATCTCACTTTGGCTGAAAAACGCTGGTGATAACCAAGCAGCTATTTCAATAGCTGTGCCCAGCGTAAATTCCATTTCCTGCTGCAAGAAGCACACAAAACTGAAACACAAAATCCTTCTACTAAGGGTGTGTATTTTGCAACCACTGCTCACGAGGAATGAAGTTGATGCATGGAGCACCTCAGGACAGCAGACCCTTCTGAACAAGCCCACTTTGCTTCTTCCAAAGGAGAACACTAACCAAAAAGTCTGCACCTTCTGAAGGCACACAGCTTTCAGACTTTTGCAGTGTTTCCCAGAAACTGCACACAGAAGTCACTGTCTCTGCTGAACACGGTCTGCCCAGCACCAGCTTAAAATTAACAAGATTCTGGTCGGGTTCAGAATTGCTCTTATGTTCCTCAGCAGGCAACAGTGAAATCCAGTGAAATTCTGATAATTTCATGATGTGGTTTGAGAAAACCTTTTAAGATAATGTACAACTTGCCATGTGCTAGGACAACACCTCAGGGTGTTAATTCAGATACTTTGTTTGGGACATTACTTTCTACCTGGAGCCCTTGTATTTTCCAGACTCCCAATTCTGACTCATAGGAATTCTTTTCTAGCCTGTAAAAGCTGCATCAGATTTTCACACTCTATCACAGCACACACTTCCATCATTTCCCTTCCCAGCTCAGATTCTCTTCATCACCATTTGCCCCTACTAGACTGAATCTGACTTTCAGCCTGCTTGAATAATGTCTTTCAACTACTCTATGAGCTACTCAGGTGTGGATCTGGTCTCTCCATGCATTTGCAAGGTGGGATGTGTCTCTGTGGTGCTAAAGAATTAATAGTGACTTTGGAGGATGTGTACACAGGCAGGCCCATGGGGCTTAAGTGTGCTGTTTAATCTTTACAAAAGCTAAGGGCAGCTATTTCAAACCATGAAGCTCTGAATAATTGCATCCTAACCTGCCTGTATACCAAGTACCCTCTCTTTCATTTCCACTTCTTACCTCCCTTCTGTCACCCAGAATATCACAGCACCAGTTTTTACTAGTTTTGCTCAAAGTTTTGCTTAAACTTTTAAACCTAAGTCAGCCCTAAAGTTACCCAAGAACAAAGTGTCTCCTATCTTTATACTGAGGCTGTGTTTAAGAATTTTTTATTAAATCCTTTTCTGTTCCTCATGAGTCTCCATCTATCGAATGTGCCCTCTACCATCTCTGTTCACATGCCATTTTGGGGCTATTAGACTAGAGAAGTGTTCTCTCACAAGAAGGTAATTTATTTCAAAAGCAACTCACAATGCATGATCTTCCTTCAGCCTTTGATGACACCAGATGGACAAAGTCTACATACGCCCTTCAAAAGCTACGGAGTCTCCCAGTGCCAACATGAACAGGCAATCTCAATTTGCATAAACCAAAAATACTAGCAAGGACTCACTGGAAAGATTTATTGGGTCAGAAAAAGTACAGGGGGAAGACTGGCATGCTGGACCTCAGCATCTTCCCTGGACCTGTTCTCAATTCTTCCTTCCCCCTTATTGAAAGAGTTGGCAGTCTGCAGGAAGTAACAGTGGCAATAAATAAACCTGAACATAATAGCATGGTAATGTATTTGTGGAAATGGTCTAGACCAAGCATCAGACTGTCTGGCACAGATCCACTATTTTAGGAGGAACAGGGACATCCCTGCTGCCCGGATGGTGCAATGCCCCAGCAGGGTGCAGTGCCCCGCTGTCCACCAAAGACATCAACCTCTCATGCCTTAAGCAGGGCCTGATTCCATCAGGACATTGTGGGAAGGCCAGGCTGGCTGCTTTGAAACAGGTGACAGTGAGAATCTCTGATATGCAAAGTGCTGATGAATCAGAGATTCTCTCCTTCTGTCACTAGAGGGTAGTGCAAGCACTCAGCTCCATTCCTGCGAGTGGAAATGCCCATACATCTCCCATAGGTCTTCACCGATTTTGCTTTTCCTGGCTTTGAGGAATGGGGCCTACCAGCACAGAATGTCTGCGCTCAAGACTTACTTGGAGAGAGGATCTCTTTAGACCAGGGTTTACTTCTACCTCCCCAAATGCAGATTCTAAAACAGATGTACTACAGTCTTAAATAAATTAACCATTCCTTCTTATAATTCCTCTTTCTTGCATTCATTTGGCATTTTTGAGTCTGTCCTTCATTTAGCCAGAAATATTTCCAGGAACCTAATTAATCATTGTTGTTGACCATCTCAATTCATTGCTTTTCTTCTTGGTCCCAAAAGAACATCTTTCCATTTCACATCATGGTAACTGCAAAGCAATTCAGTCTCTCTACATGTGCATTTTGCATTCATCAGAGCACTGGCCAGACAAGTGGAGGAGAAATTTTCTCCTTGCAATTAGTTTATTTTCCTGATGGTGCAGGAGGTATTGACACCCAAAACAGCTCAGTGAGAGGAAGACAACCAGGATGAATAGTCCAAAGATTTACTTCACTCTCACAAAACATGTAAAATGTTGGGGAGTTAGCTATGAACCCATAACCCATTAGAAATCTTTATCATTTGTGTCTTCAACTGACTGAAGCCTTTGAAGGAGTTAATGAAAATATCAATCATGCACTAGCAAAGAAAGAAAAGTTTAGATCTAATGACCTACTTCTTTGTAGCTTCTATTTTCATGACCTTTTCCTCCATTTCAGAAGGTGGCAAAGGAGCAAATTAAAAAGACTTGCACCCTTTCCTTCAATCCTTGTGCCCTCACCTCAACATAAACACATTTTCCTCTTTTCTCCCCCAGGAAATTGTCACAGGAAATATACCTGCCTAAACTCTAATGAGGAAAGGAAGGAATTACACTGAAAATCTGTCTGTGGCCGGCTAGCCACTACCATAGAGAACACAGTGCTGCTGTTTATTAGGCAAATGCACTTCATGGACTGAGCACTGTTTTATACAAGGCAATGTTCACCTTTCTCTCCCTTCGCTGCTCAAAAGTATGAGAAACATCCACATGAGAAGTACCAACCTTACAGTAAGACTGCCATTAAATTGCTTCCAACTTATATTGCCTGTATCTTTTGATATGACTTCTACCCTTCGTTTTTGCTCATTTTGATTCAGAATGAGAGGATCTACTCACAGGTGCCTATAGTGGGTATGCTTGCATCAATCAGCCAAGCTCAAAGCAAGCGACACAGAAAGCAGAGTATGCTGTAAAAGGTTTTACCTGAGTTGCCTCCAGTGCTCCGAACACTAGCATGGCCAATGCTGAGCCTCTCATATTCCAGTTTCATGTTCCCAAGGTCTTCTCCTGAATGTCCTTCACTGGCAAAAGAATTGGCCTCGATGCTTGAGCCTGGAGAGCGCTTAGCCTTGCGACTGAAAAGCCCACTGGCAAACCGCTTCCCTTGCTTTGCATTGCTCTGTGCATCTTCCTTCTTTATGTCACGGATGGACTCTCTGGATTTGGATTTATTTTTCAGGTCCATGTGGAGCCGGGACAACAGTTTCTGGGGGCTCCGATTCAGCTTGTTCAAGTTCTCCAGAGGTGGATCTATTTCTGGGAACACTTGCTCCAATGTGACTAAGTCATTCAGGAACTGATTTAACCGTTTCTTTGACTCACTTGTTTCCTCCTTTTCCATGTTTCCCTGATGGTCTTGCCTGTGCCGTGAAGCCCAGAGCATCATATCACCACGGGTTGCCCCTGCTACTAAACCATACTTTGGGTTAATGAACTTCCGAGCCACGGTGGAGGAATGAAAGCCTGGCTTCCCAATTCCATGGAGGAATGGGTTAGCAATGCCCAGTTCCTTGTATAAATTAACTTCCTCTGAGATGGCGTAGAGCTCACGAAACTCAATGTCAAACATCTCCACGTGCTGTCCTGTCAAGACTAGCAGGATGTTTCTGTCAATGTGAGATGAAGTCCATGTGAAGCTAAGAGGAGGAAACAGAACTGACATTAGATTTTGGGGTGCATACTTGACCCAGCCCATCTAAGAAAACCTAAGACACTACAGGGGAATATGTAGCATTATGCCATTTGCCCTTATATCCTTGGCCAGATGGGCCCCAATAGGTACATGACACAACATTATTGTTCTTCTTTAGACATGTAGACCAGATTTGGGAGAAAAGGCCCTGAAACTCTAAAAGACCCTTTTAAAAAAGCAGCACTGAATCAACAGGAACAGTCTCCGGACTGAAAACCTCACTGAAGAGAACTGAGTAGAGGGACTGGTGGGGAGTCCTTGTAGACCCCTTCCTGATGCAGTGTGGAACTGTCTCTAGCCCTCTGAAAAGGTCTGCCAGCATGGGTATGTTCCATTCTCTGAAGAAGGGCTCTATGCCACCTTCTCTGTTGTCCCACTCCAGTTTCTACAGATGCCACACAGATTACAGAAGCTGGGATAGAAGGGGGGTGACAAGTGAAGAAGACTCTCATTAAATTAATGCCTTAAACAAGAGTAACCCACCTGTATGATCCAGTGGCCACCTTTTCTCCATCCACCATCAGGAATCGGGATGCCAGCGTGCCTTTGATCTTCCCTGATGGCATGTAGAACCCAACTCCTGTCACAGAGCGTATGCGGACATTCTAACAGGGAGGTGAAAAGACAAAATGTCACAATAAATAGGGCAGAAAATTACATAATTGCCAGCTCCAAGTGTTTAGATGTCATTCACATTGTCTCACTACTTCTGGGACTACAGCTCATTTTGTATCAGCCACCAGAAGGGCTGCAAAGGAAAGTATAGTGCTGTAAGCCCTGTTGTCATCTCCTGTCTACACAGGTCACTCCTCTCCATCTTGGAGAGTTTATCACTGTCCAAGGGGTCAGCATCATCAAAACCCTGCCTGCTGTCTTCAGCTATTCACTTGAGCCACTGGCAAGACAATGCTTTCAGATAAGGGTCTCTACTAATGTCCTGAATAGATGAGCAAAGAAAAATTTCTGAAGATGAGGAAGGAGAATCTTTCCATAAAATGAATGGAAGTAGTTAGAAAGAAAATACTTCTCCCCAAACCTCACATCTCACACCCTTTTGTCAGCAAACCTACAAGTAATGAAACAAAGCACTACCAGACACAGAAAAACCACAAAGTTAGCGTTAGATGATTTTCAACAATAGAGTGCCTGTGCATACTATAAGGATATGTTTGCACACTGGACTGAGTGTTACTCTGCTCATGGGTCCTGGCCGCAGAAGGCTGAACTCCCAAAGTGTCTAACATGAAACATTCTCCCTCTCCTCCCGCCAAGTCCAAAAACATTGAATGTCAGTATAAGTTTGGAGGAAATTATCTTGTCACTCTCACACACAAATCTAGACAATTTTCCTCATTCCACATTTTTATGTAAGGATTCCTTAAGAATGAAAAGCTAAAAGCACTTTGAACTGGAGTCATAAATCCAGGGTTGGGAGTCAGATAGTCCCAGGCATAATTACAGTTCTGATACTGCTCCCTGTGATGTTCTGGGAAAGTCAATTCACCTTTGTTTCATTCTTCCCCATCTGCAGAGCAGAAAAATCAGGAGGATTTGGCTAATGCTAGCACAGCCTCAGATCCCACAAAGAGCTAAGTCCTATTACTATAAACCTCACCGACAGCTTAAATACTGATAGGCTATAGAAATCAGCATGCAGGAATGAGTGATTATAAGAATGCAGATTTCTTTCAAAAGCTGCTTTTTCTGAATACAACTCCTGCCTTTTGAAATTGCTGCTATTTTCCCAGCTAGAATACAGCAGTCAAAATACAAATTCTGACTAACAGTAACTGATGATAGCTCTGTTTTGCATTCAGCTGTTGCTTATCTGTCTGGAGTCCTGTGTGGGCATTAGCTAATTAATGCTCCCAACACTGCTGAAAGTATTATTACCCCATTTTAAAGATGAGTAGCCTAAGACAGAAAAAGATGAAGTGGCTTGCCCAAGGCCTAGCAAATGAGTCATATGTATGGGATGCTGAAGACAGGTTGGGTAGAGCACAGGAGAAATGGTGCCCTTTCCAGTAATTAAAATAACATTTGAATTTGGCTGAATTATTTTTTTCCTTGCTGATTAATGTTGGATGTGGGATTTGCCAAATCATGCTTTGCTGACTGCACAAGACAAGAAGTCAGTCAACAGCTCTGACGAGATATGTACTCCTTTGAATCAAGAAGCATCAGCCTGTGTGAGCAGAAAGCTTCCCAGCATATAACAGTGTGGATCTTATTGTGCTTGTATGTTCTATCACCTTCTTTTGGTGGAAAGAAAGCACACTTGAATTTCTGCTGTAAGTGAGCTGTATGTAACACTTAGAAAGGCGCAGAGGGGATAGAACTGAACAGCTGAGCACATAAACCTCCTTGAATAAAATAGGTACAGGAATGCATTAATACATCTTGAAATGCAGAAAACAAGCAGAAAGTCATATAAACATCAAGTCACTTAACAGGTTATTTGTATACAATTTTCTGCCTTGAAGGATCTTGGAACATTTGTAGACTGCTAAGTCAAGCTACAGAGGAAGAACGAGATTGGGTTCATGCACCAAAGACTGCACAATAACAAAAGAGGAGAGACAAATATAAATGAAGTGGATTGCAGGCATTTTCAGACAGCACTAGAGTTACAGTAGTAACAAATATTTTGAGTAGAGGACCAGTTAGCTCACCAGATAGAAGTGACACCTCCAGATCTGTATTGTTGCAGAAGCCTGCTTAAGGTTTGTTCTGTAATATCCTGGCTTAGGGGAGATGCAGTCTGCATTAAATTTCTATATTTCCTTTCCACAGACTTGCACCACTCCTCACCACAAGCAGTGACTAACATCTCCCTGGCTACAGCTCAATATGACTGGTAACAGTCAAGCCTGACAGAGCATCCTAATACAAATAGTAAGGAACTGGTCTTCCTTGCTTTATTGTCACACTTTTAAACCTCACTCTGAATCCACAGAAAGCTAAATCAGACCCAATTTAGAAAGTCAGTAATGCTGTGACTGACTTGGCAGACCTAGGCTGTAGTGCTTACAGACTGGGGCTGAGAAGGGGGAATACACAAGACAGACCTCTAAAGGGAGGTGTTGTAACTGCTTCCACCAGAGAATCCTATGTGCACCTTCCCTCTTAGAACTGGGAAATCCTCTGTTTGCCCTGGACAGTTTTGGAAAGGGCATGGTTACTGACAAAATAGTGTAACTTGCAAGTATTCAGGTAGAACAGGATGGAATGCAGCTAGCTGGGACATGGTCTGCCAAGATAATTACTGAGTATTTATCTGTGTCTTTACAAAAAGAGAGCCTTGCAAGCTCCCATCTCAGAAGGTCACAAGTAGTCTAGAAGAATACTCCAGCAGACCATTAAAAAACCAACAGCACTGCTTCACATCACATTCCACCCCTCCCTCATCTCAGGTAGGAGTCAATGACAAAACCCGTAAAATACCAAAATGAAATTACAAAAGTTTCTTAGGCAGAAGCTTTTTAGACTTTCTGAAGTGAAAGGAAAAACTTCTTACATGTTAGGAAAATGAATGTAAAAATTAATGTGAAGGTGAACTTCCTGCAGATAAATCATTCCCTGGGCTTGCTTGGAACTCTAGGAGAGTTCTCTGTCTTTGGGCAGGAGTGTCTGTTACTGTGGTCGGGGTTAACAGAAATATGAAGACAAAAACCACCTATGTAAAATCTGGTGAGAACATTCACCCTCAGGTCCTGCAAAAAGAGGAATTTCTGAGGGGCTATGAATTTAGTATCTATGAGAACTCTGATTCACTGTGATCTCTATAGAACACTCTTGTGTCAAACATAATAGAAGTCTGACAAACCATGTCCTGTAGGCTCAGGAAGCCATATGACTCACACATACAAGACATGCTCTTATGAACAACACATGGATGTTCTGATGATTGAATTTAAATACATTTCTGGTGAACTCTGGCCTTCAGATAAAAATAGAGGTTTTCTCATTTCATGCTTGGAGTTGGTTAAGAACTTTTACTCTTTGTAGAGTGAGGTACGGTCTTCCTACAGCAATTTCCCTCCCATGAGACTGTCAGCAGATCATGATACCTTGCCATCTCTACAAATAGAATACAACAGCCAGGAATTTTGTGAAAATGTCCATTGCTGTACAGAGACAAAGGGCAAAACCTAGTGTTAACTGTAAACCTCCCTGTATTTTAGGACTGTTGAAGTATTCACTTTGCATTGGATGAACAGGGCAACGGGACCAAAAGGGCAGAAAACACAGAACAAAATGAGTATCTGGTGATGACAGAAGACAGAATAAACATTGTGACACTGCAGTTCACAGTAGTGCATCATCTCTCTCCCCCTGGGATCAGAACTTGCCTCTAAACCTTAGAGTTATATCTCATGTGGCTGCAACTTCCTGAGAAAAGAAGCCATCCTCTGTACCTTGCACAAGCGTTCCAAAGGAAAGGTGGGCAGAAGGGCAGGAAAGAAGAGTATGCAACTCCTTTGCTGGCAAACTATGTCTGGTGAAAAGTGGTAAAAATCTTCTAGAATAAAGCAAAATGGTAATTCAAAAAGGAGAAAACATTTTCCCTGTTGCTAAAAATCAGTAGAAGAATCTCAGACATCAAAGCAGATATCAGGAGAAAGACAGTAGATAAGAAATGGGTGAAAGAAAGTTTCCTCAGCAATTTCAGTATCTTCTGCAATCAAACAACGTGGGACAAAATGATTCTGCTGAACAAGACTGGAGGCCCAGCTTGCTTTCTTGCTTTAAATCTAGATCTTCAACTCTTGGCACATTACAGAAGAAGGGCTGGGAGGAGTCCTCAAGGGGAAACCTTAACCTTCTGGAGCTTCCTTGGGTATCCAAAGCCTGTTGCCAGGGAAATCTCTACATGATGGTTTCTGCTACACTGACCCAAGCAGCAGCATAGGCATGTCCAAGGCAGCTCTGGGTGAGATACTAAGAGAACATCTTCCTTGAGAGGCAAATGACTTGTTTCCCCATTCCATGAAGAATCTCCCTGGTCATTCCATAGAACCATATACAGGAACTAACTGCGTTGGCCTTAGCAAGACTAAAAAAATACCTAAGCCATACTGGAAAAAAAAGATAACAACCTTCAGGGGAATTTAGATCCAGTATGAGATACCTGAGAAAAGAGGGGGGAAAATTTGAAGGGTAGCAATCTGTGGGCTGAAGCTTTGCAGAATAGTGAACAACTAGGTCAAAAGTTGTTAATTTCTTCTCAGTGGACTTGCTTCAACTCAGCTTGTACTATTTTTAGCTGAAGATGTCTAAAGCAAAACATAGCACGGGCTGCCATGAAAGAATGGAATCATAGAAGGGACACAGAAACATTTTCTCCTTCTTTTGATTGCACCAGTTTAAACTGCACCTCCTTAGAGAGAGCCATACAACTAGACTGCTGCAGGACCTAGGCATTGCTGTATCACATCACTGGGATCACTGGTTTAGGAGTGTCAAGCCTGTGTAGAAGGATAAGAGGATGAGCAGAAGGGGACTGCTTTAGAGACAGAAAAAACAGACTGAAAGGAACTCAACTCTCCAATAGCAACACAGCTCTTTCTAAAATGCCAGGACATCTTTTCATTCCCTCTGTCCAGGAGTTAAAATACTGTAGTACTGAAGACATCATTGCTGTACATGATGACACAGTAAGAAAAGTACTGGGAAACTGGTACCAGAGCAGATGGAACTACTGCTGTGATTTCACAGCTATGTACCAAAGAGACACAAGCCTAGGAGACACAATACCACTGGCACTTGAAACATGTCTGTTATAATGAGGTCTGTGTCTTGCTTTCAAAGACACCAGAGGGAAGGAATTTCCACCACTGTTTTGGAGAAAAAGGGAAAACTTCTCAGCTGGATGTCTTTTTTGATGAAACTCAGAGCAGAGTGGTAGTTCACAGGAGAGCTCTTCAGATATATGCAGGTAATTTTCATCCAGATTTAAGATAGCTCCTCTAAAATGATTAAGATGAGACTCTATAATCTTCAGAGCTTTCTGAGTTTTGGTTGTGTTTTGGGTTGTTTT
>WBNQ01030081.1:0-24725 GCA_013401375.1 Spizella passerina | reverse complement strand
CCTTCAACATCCCAGCATCTCTTCTTAAAGAAGGAAACTCCTATAAAGTGTCACAGCTTGAAACCACATATAGTTTAGATTAATTTTTACAGGATCTAATCTATTAAGGTATTACTTAGCTGTTTGAAATATCTGTTTGACAGAGAAAGACTCTCAATGACAATAAACAAAGGAGGATGCATGAGAAAATAGAACTTTTGGAAGCCAAGATGGAAGAACTAGAAAAGGAAAATCAAGTGTTAAATAGGTAATTAACTTTGCTTTTTCTTAGCTTAAATAATTACATATGCTTAAGGTATGACTTACAAATATGGAGTATTTGTGAAGATACATGTTACCTATGTTAGTAACCAGAGTCCAGTTTAATGGCCTTTACAGCACTAGAATTCTTTGAATAGATTCTGTTTAGGATGGGCAGCTGAGAGCTTATGAGACAGTTGCAGGGCTGTCTCTTCAAGAAGAAAAAGAGAAAAAAATACCTGATAGGTGCAGTTGCAGGAATCCCTTTAAAAGAAGGAAGTGAACAAGACATCAGAATTGCAAGAGAAACAGACATGGCATCCTCTGTGAAAGATGAAGTCCTGATTTTTCTCTCTTCATTGAGCCCCTATGGAGGGCTTGATTTTAATAATTAATGTGGCTTCTCTGACTCACTACTGTGAATGGTAATAAAAGCTTAATTTATTTTATGTAGACTAATCTACAATAGAGCAGATAGCTAAATATGTAGAGGGGCATTTAGACAGATGTGTAGGCAAAAGAACATACACAGAGCTACCTTCCAGTTCTTCTGTGTAAGGAGAGGTAGAAACTGGAGGTGTTAAACAGCAGAGCACTCGTGGAGAGCTGTGCTGCTGTATTGGGATAACAAAGATCTTGAGCAATAAAACATCTGTTATTTCCTAGACAGAATGTTTCCTCTGAAGAATATGCTCGCCTCCAGAAGAGGCTGAAGGACTTGCAGCGTCGGCACAATGAATTCCGGAGTATAATTCTGAGTCCTGACATACCGGCACTCAACCCAGTCGGTGTAACCCCATTGTCTGCCGTGCCTCCTGGGCCTGCAGCGTCCTTCTCCTTTCTTCAGGTGGGATATAGCACAAGCTGTGAAAATAATACAGAAAAAGAGGCTACTGAAATAGTTCTTTTTTACTGACCTTAGTCTTAAGGGAGGCGTATTTCATCTTTGAACAGAAGTAAGAAATTTTGAGTTATCTGGAGATGTTCCCTTCCTTGCAATAGGAAGGAGTACTTGAAAGACAAAGGAAAATGTTACTGAATGTAACAACTGGGTAGTTTTAAGCCAGTTCTCCATACTTTGTCCTTCCCCTCAGAGGCTTCAAATGGAGCAAGAAATGCTACTGTTGCTCTCATACCATGGTTTTGTTATTGCAAAGCAGTATTGCTGCTTTTGATTTCTTGTGTGGTTAAAAGTCTTAGGTTGAGCTGCTGAGGGTGAAAATCTCTCTGGCTGAGGTTGAGCAGGTTGACTTTACAGATTCATGGTTACTGAGACCTCAGGTTTGTGTGCTCCTTCTTCTGAGAGGAGGAACATCTGCAAATGTATTTCTTCCTGATGCTGTTCATCAAGAATATCAGAATAATACCTGTGAAACATTGATGAGTAAAATTTAACAAATAAGGATGTTCTAGATTTACAGTTTTTATTTTCCTTAAAGAAAATGAATGTATTGCTCATTTTGGTCCCTTGTGTGTAAAATGTAATAGAGCCACATTCTTTTTCCTTTAAATTTCAAGGAGGAGCAGCATCAAAGAGAGCTTGCCCTCCTTGGCAAGCGATTGGAAGAATTAGAAACCAGACAAAGAAAACAGCTGGAAGATCTTGGACCATCTAGAGAGCGGATAATGGTGGGAGGTGGGGACTTGGCAAGAAATAAGATCACTGGAGAAAATGAAGAACAAAGTGAGGACTCTAAATAAAATCTGCATACTCTTGATGCTGTTAGCTTTCAATAACTTATCCTTTGTACATGCTTTTCATATTTTGCCAAAAACATGGTTGTGTGTGCCTGAATAGCATAAAATACATTCTGCATAGTTACCCCTTTGTGGCTCAACTTGTTTTACTGCTGGGTTGAAGGACCAGCAGGTCTAAGGACTTTTCTCACTGGGAATCATACAAAGAATATGCAGGGTTGCCATTCATGAGGAGGCTACAGCCTGAATTTGTGTTCCCAGTGCAATGATATTTAGCATAGCAGCAGTTACAGGCTCAATAATGAGATTCAGTTACAGAGTTTTTCTGGTCCACTCGACTTCCCAGTTCTCTGAAGTGCTGCTTCTCTGGGCATGTGTAGGGGAAGTGAAGTGCCTTCCACTATAAGCCAAGAGCAGGTTGGGATGATTTGATGAAGGTGAATAGCCACAAGTCTGTGGGACCTGATGATGTGCATCTCAGGGCCCCGAGGGAACTGGCTGATGTTGTTGCTTATTTGGACATTGTGGCAATCAGGTGATGCCCTCAGTGACTGGACAAAGGGAAACATTGCTCCCATTTTTAAAAATGGAAGAAAGGATGAACCATGAAACTACAGACTGGTGTGCCTCACCTCTGTGTCTGTGATGATCATGGAGCAGATCCTTCTAGAAGATGTGCTGAGGCAAGTGAAAGACAAGGAGGGCAGCCAAGGTAGCCATCATGCCTTTTCTATGGGCAAATTGTGCCTGAGCAATATGGCCTTGTATGATGGAGTGACAGCAACGGTTGACTGGGGAANCTGATCTCCAGACAGAAGGGACATGGATTTGATGGATGAATCATCATTCAGTGGATAAGGAATTGGCTGGATGGACACAGCCAGGGTTGTAGTCCGTGGCTCAATGTCCAGGCAGAGGATGGTGCTGAGTGGGGTCCCTCAGAGCTCACTCTTGGCACCGATGCTCTTCAGTACCTTCATTGATGACTGGCAGTGAGGTTGAGTGCAGCCTCAGCAGGGTTGCTGACACAGCAGAAGGAAGGGCTGTCATCCAGATGTGGACCCATAGGGACATTATGTAGTTCAGCAAGTCCAAGTGCAAGATGCTGCATCTGGGTAGGGATAGACTGGGAAAAGAAGTCACTGAGACCAGCCCTGGAGAGAAGGACAGTGGAGTTCTCATGGATGAACAGCTGGTCACGAGCCAGCAGTGTGCATTCACAGCCCAGAAGCCCAACCACATCCTGGGCTGCAGCAAAAGTAGCATGGCCAGCAGGGCAAGGGAGGCTTCAGGGAGACATTATTCTTCCAGTATCTAAAGGGGGCTGTAAAACTGAGGGGGACTTTTTCTATGTCCAGAGAGTGTCAGAGGACAAGGGGCAACAGTTTTAAACTGAAAAAGGGCAGGTTTCTATATTAGGAAGAAATCCTTTACTGTGGAGGTGGTGAGGAACTGGAACAGGTTGTCCAGAGAAGCTGTGGATGTCCCATCCCTGGAAGTGTTCAAGGCCAGGTTGGATGGGGTTTTGAGCAACCTGTACTAGTGGAAGGTGTGCCTGCCCATGGCAGGCGGATTGGAACCAGATGATCTTTGGTCCCTTCCAACACAAACCATTCTGTGATTATGTGAACTATTGCCAAGATCCCTTCTAAATAAGGTTTGGTTTTCAGTTTTTTTCATAAAGTAAAAACATTAAATAACCTTAGCACAAGAAACTTTGAAAATTGTTTTACAAGGTTTGGATTGTTTAAAATAAAACTGACATTTAATATAAAAATTTAAACCAATTTTTTATAAATCCTTTAACACTTGATAATATCCTCTTACTCTTTCAATGTGAAAGTTAATGTATGCTACTCTGGGTTGCAGTTTTGATCACTAACAATGCTGTAATCCACATCTAGGTTGGTATTTTGATGCAGATAAAAAGGATAAAATGAAATTTTAAAAGCTCTGAAAGCTCTATTTGTTACCCTTGACAATGTGCTTCTTGTATTTCTATAATGGGAATGGGCAATAATTGAATTTTTTAATATAATATAGCAGAGATTAGTATAATAAATTGCCTTTGCATTAAGTAAATATGTCTGTATTTCTTCCTACTCTAATTTGTTAACTACAACAAAAATATTTATTCTAGGTTGAATATATTTTTTCAGTTCATTATCAGTCCAGAAGTTTGTGAAGGATCAATTATTTATTTAAATTTTTTTTAACCTGATAATCCAATAATGATTACTTTCCTGGAACTGGAGGAATTTTCTTTATCTAGGTTTTTGTTTGTTTGTATTTGGTTTGTGGCCGTTTTTGTTGTTTTCAAAGTACTGCAACAAAAACAGGGGGCAGTGAGAATACACTGTGCAATCTCTTGTAATAGGTTATTGAGTATTGCTGTTAGACTGTAGGAATAGCAAAGGAATGACACCGGCATTGACTCAATTCTTCTCTCCAGAGGCTGCATTTTTCACTTTCCACAGTGTGTAAGTATAAGGATTTGTCTTGGTTCCAGCCAGGACAGGGTTAACTTTTGCAGTACCAGGGGGGCTGTGCCTGGGAGCTGGGGTTATTCTACACTACCTCATTTTCCAGGGTCAGGGGATCCTTTTGGCTCATGTAGCATGCCAGGCTCCATGCAGTGAGCAACCACGTGTAAATCTAGCTCCCTTCTACCCTCTGTCATTAGTATTGTTTCTGTTACTGATCATTTTCTTATCTCATTGCTGTTTCCCATAAGTTCTTATCTCATGATCTTTACTTTTTCTGCCTCCAGTTCTCCTCTCCATCGTGCCTCAGGGGAGGGGAGGTGAGACAGTGGGAGAGCAGAGCATGTTTTCCAGTGTGTCAGTGGGAGAACTGAATTAGGGAATACCATTCCTAAACCAGGGTTTATACATTCTTGGGGAATTTGTTAAACTTCTTTGAGGAAAACGGTGTAGCTACTGGAAGTAACAGGAGCTATTTGTGCTGCTCCTGCATATGAACTTGTACAAAGTAACTCTCTGTGCCTGAGCCAGCTTTGCCAAACGGGATGGTCACCAGCATCTACCACCACGGAACCGCTGTCGTCAGCTTCATCTTTCTGTCCCCAGCCGCGGCTGTGTCAGCAAGGTGCTCTCTGATGTCAGGGGGCAGGGGAGGTTCATACAAACCAGGTAAGACTTGGAGGGCAGAAAAAGGGTAATGGCAGGAGAAGGAATGATGGTCAGCACTTGGTCTGTGGGCTACCTTTCCCAGTTGGTCCCAGGCTTTTTGTGCGAAAGCTTATTTCCTGTCCCTTAAGCACCTTCTCCTGAAAGAAGGATTATTGGGTTATCATCCTTTTTAACATGTTTAGTTTTTTAAAAGTATCATCGCCCTCAGAACTGTTAAGTGGTGCAGTTGAAGTGAAAATCCTGAAGTCTGTGTGGAGATGTGGCAGGCACTGCACAATCAGCCTGTCCCTGGCCTTTTCCTGCTTCCCACAGGTGGGAAGGCAGCTGGGAATCCTCTGGCCCAGGGAATCCACCTCCATTCAGACTCTGCAGCTGCTGGAGTTTAGGCCAGTGCCTACCCTCCCCAGCACCATCAGAAGTTAGATTCTACATTCCTGTTCCTCTTCTTCCCAATTTCAGGCTGATGGAAGTGTGCTGTGCTGACCTGTGGGGCTGGAGCTGCAGCACTGCTTCTCATCTGATGCCACTCTGTGTCTTACACTCCATTCCTTGCATGACCTTGCATTGTTACCAAGTGTGTTTGCTTTCTTGTAACCATTTTAAAGTACACAATCAAACTAACCTCCAAATGCTTTTATTCTAGATAAACCCATACAAACACCAACATGTATTTGTCTTTTGCACTTTTTTTAACCATTCATTTTAAACAACAGATTAACTTCTGTACAACAGGAATTACTTTACACATTAGTAAGATTTGACTTTAAACTAGATGACTGCAAAATAATGCTCTGTAAGCTAGTGTTAGAAACACGCTGTTTGCCATAGCAGTTTGCCTGTAAACATGGAAAGTAAGTTGAAGAGAAGTTTGCTTTTCATTTCTGAGGATGTGATTAGAACTGTTGTGTTGCCATAATACCCATAATAGTCAGAGGTGGTTCTTTTTCTCTGTGTGACAGTAATGGCAAATTGCAGATACAGAAGGTGTGCCAATGTTTCATGTGCTGACCCAAACCTACCAAAAGAGCCACAATCACTTAATTATACTTCACATCACTTAGTGAGATCCACTTGAAGGGTTACAAAGTCCCAGTATGACTTAAAAATGGTTTACTAACAGAGTGACACTGTTTAGGAGGCTTGAATAAAAGGCAATAATCCTATTCCAGGCTGTAGGTAAAGCTACAGGGCCTGCTTCAACACATACTTAATCTCTAGAAATCATTAAAGCTATTGTAGCAAACAAGCAGTAGTACAAATACAGAATAGGACTGATTTTCATTTCCTCATCAATATAAACACATATAGTGAAGTTCACAGGATCAGACCCACGCAAACAGATTATATTTTACAGCTTTTCAAGCAGAAATGTTGGAGTTGTCTTTTCTGCCTGTACAGAAGGTTACTGTTGAACAAAACTATCACAGTTCATTTGAATGCACTGCCAGCAAACACCTGAAGCAGAAGAGAATTAACTGGAAAGCATAATCCACTCCTGCCTCTCCTTCAGTATCAATTACTGTGCTTTTTCTATTTATTTGATGCTGCTTTAAAAGGTTAGATTAAGAACAATAAAAATCAAGCCCTTACGTGCAGGTATTCCAAGCTTAAGTGCTAGTCAAGCCATGGTCCACTCTTTTAGGACAGAGGGCAAGATAGGTTAGAGGTGTATGGGGTTTTTTCCAATTAAAATTGAACTTATCAAAATACATTGTGCCAGGCAGAGAACTGCTGAAAGTACTGCAACATTGTAGTGCAGTGTCCTGAACAAAGCCATACATTCCATCAAGTATAAAGTGTAAACTTAATAGCAAGTGTAAGACTTGAATTAAAAAAAAACCAACAAAGCCATCACAGTATGGGTTGGTTGGTGGCTGCCCTCTCTGGTATGCAAGAGGAACAACTTGTGCAATCACATGGTAGGGAGGGGGCAGACCAGCAGGACCCTGTTTTGTGTTTGCTTTTCTCCACATTAACAGCCTGCCTTGCTTCTGCCACTGGGATTGTGCCTGGGGCCAGCTGCCTTTGTGACCAGAGCAGGCGGCATTAGCACCGATGCCTTAGCTCTGGGGCTCCTCCAGCTCAGCACCGTGTGTTCCTCCGCTGCCTGGGAACCCTGTGCAGCCAGCTCTGGCTGCTCACAGCCCCAGCACTGGCTTTCTGTACCAAACCTGGGCCACCTGTGCCATTCACAGCCCATGGCACCTTTCCCACTGCCAAGGCAGGTGACAGCTCTGCCCTCTCCTGTGGGCCACTGTGCTACACCACTCACCTGCAGTGGTGGGTCCCTCCAGAAATGTATGGAAATGTATCTCCTTGTCATGAATGCCTTACCTCAAATCTAAGGGCAGGTGACAGCCTCAGAACGTGCCTCCTGTGGCTGAAGCAGAGTCCGGGCTGACAAACCCTTTCGGCTCTGTAGGAGAGGGCAGGGTTGTGCTGGTGCTGTAGCAGAGCCAGAGCCACGGCTGCTCCTCTGTGACTTTGTTTAGAAGCCACTGCCCCATTCCCAGCAGTACAGCCACGCCCCTGCTTTCCATGCAAGTGTAACGGACACCTTCCTTCCAAAATGGCCAAGCCTCAAAAAACCCCAGCTGGACTAAGGCAGACAGTTACCCCTCCCCATCCCAACCCCAGCAAGTTTGTATCAGTGTCTCAAACCCCAGTCTTCTGTTCTTAAATATTATGAAACCAACCTTTGAGCTGACCCCGCACATGCTGGCTTTAGGTCTGTGAGGCCCTTGTACACAGATGGCAAGGCTGGCCAGGACCATCACTGATGCATGGGCTGATCATGCACCTGAGTACAGCTTTGTGCACCAAAGTGCAGCCATGGGCAGCTGCTTCATCAAATCACAAGTGTCCTGATGCAGTGCAGTTTCAGCTGTGAAGCTGCTCACAAGTGTTTCACAGCTTATTTAAGGATGGAAAGGTCAAAAATGTAAACACAGACTGATGGTGGCTGAATGCCCTTCTCCAAAAGCCTCCCCTCACCTCTTCCCCTCAGTGGTTCGCTTCACTTTGGACACGGAATTTCTAACCTAACAAAGGTAAGTCTGCCATGTGGCATTTGGCCTTCCAACCTCAGACCCACTGTATCTGCTAAACACACTTATCCTAAGTGTCACTTTGGTGCCAGGTTGTTGTTGGGTTTTTTTTATGTGTTTGAGGTTGATTTTTTTTTTGTGTTTTTCTTTTGTTTTGGTAGTTTTCTTTTTTTGTTGTTGTTTTTTTGGTGGTTTATTTTTTCTGAACAGGATCTAGCGAACATTTGACTGGAAGGAAGGAAACTGCAGCTGACCCGTATTCTCACCCTCACAGTTTGCCAAGCTGCTGAAAGGATGTGGTGAAACATCAGCTTTTTCTCTTAAAAAAAAGAGGTAAGCGACTTGCAAGTTCATGTGGGCAACTCTGAACTTACATTGTATTTTGCACATCTCCTATGACCTTATTTTAAAGTAAGCAAAAAGCTTACTAGATGGTACTTTTCAACCAAAGGGTTATGTGTGCTCAAGTACCTAAAAATGCTGACCCTGCCAACATTAGGTTCACTTTCACATGCCCCTGTGTGAATATGTAACCGTGCCCATATTTCACTCCCAATCGTCGATTACGCGGAATGGTCAGAGTGGAGAAGAGTGTCCAAACGTTTCAAACCCTGTACATAAAGTCAGTCAAAACAGTTTTGGGAGCAGTAGCACTTATAGAAAATCCCCCACAGTGGTGCTGTGAGTCAGTGCTCTGCTCAATGCCATTTGCATTTTTTCTTTTCATCAAATAAGGCTTTTACTTGCTGGAGCTGTTTCTGGACTTCTTCAAACCCCCGTTCTCGCTCGAGTTTGCTGATAATCTGTTAACAATTAGCAGAAGAGAGAATAATTTTTTTTAATGCTTATTTTACTTGCTATTTTATAAAGCCTGTTTTTCTGTACTCTAACAACTACTGACAGAAAAATGCATTGAGTGCCTGCTTATCTGTAAACATTCTTTTCAGACTTTAACACTTTATTTTGGTAGTTTTCCCTTCAAGTCATTCTGATCACAGGATTTGCAACACTTCCACAAAAGAATGACTGAGCCAAGCAAAAAAATCCAAAACAAACCCAACACATGCTCATCTCTCAGAGTGTGAGGCAAGGTCAGTGCTCCAGCTTTTACCCTACAGAAGATTTGCAAGTGATATTTTATTTCTCTTCCTCTGCCCTATAAGCCAAGGGCAATAAACTGCCTCTTTTCCTCTAACTCACCCACTTGGCTCTGGCCCAGATGATAGAATGGAGCACTACTGCTGTCTGAAATCTCAGCTGGGAATGCTACACAGGGACAGGTAAACAATGAAAGAGATTTAGATGCTCCCAGTCAAAAGCGAGAGGGGGAAGAGCAGAGGGAAGATTTCCTTCTAAGGATGGGCTATGTTTAGCCTATACTAGCTTCAAAAAAGCAAAAATGGGCACTAAGACTAGAAAGTACACTGAATTCTCCTGTATCAATCATTTTAATGAGCTTAATAAAGGATGATGCCATTTTGAGTATCATCCCAAGCTTGTTTCAGGAGGCAAAGATTTGATGCTGAATCCAGGTAATTTGGGATGTCAGAGATCAGAAGTGGTAAGCCAGCTAACAGGTGACTGAGAGCTGGATGACTACAGCAAGTGCTGATGCTTGCTGCTGAGGATGAAAGAGAGAAAGGCCTGGTTGCTGGGAAACCCAGACAACCTGCTGGAAGCATAAGGAGGCCTTCAGGCAACACACCCCAGCTGGCTCTTATCTGAGTCCCTGCACAGGCACACGCAGCCTCTGTTAAGGATGCTGAACAAAATGGAGTGGAGAATCTTATCATGCAAAGCGGAGGACAGGGATTTCCTTAGAAAGCTGCTTAGAGGTAGCCTGTGACTAAGTACTTTCAGCTGAGAAAAGATTTCTTTTGTTAGTAATAGCAGGGACTGGAAACTATAGCTGTTTCTTTTTAAGAGAAAGACTATTAGAGGAGAGCATTAAGACAGCTATGATGGGAAAGGAGCAGACAACTCTTGCTTTAAGGCTGTGTGCTCCACTGGGGTGTTTGCACTGACTGTGAAATCAAGAACCCTGGTGCTACAGTCTAATCTGATTCTGAGCCTCCAGGGAAATGGAGCACGTGCAGTGCACAGGAGTTGTGACGGGCATTTGCAGAGACTCTGCAAACACAGTAAAACAATAAGCCTTGGCTATATAGGGACTTCCTCAAAAACTGCAGGAAAAATGTTATTGCTACTGCCTCTGTGCAATGCAGCAGTGACAGTAAAGGGCACTGACAAACCCTTGGCCTGTGCCCCCTCAGAGGGGTAGGGGCTGCAGCTGCCCTGGGGGCTGCGCTGCTCCAGCCCCTCCCAGCTCAGCAGCAGCCACGGCTGCATTAAGGAGGGGCTGCCTTGGGAGTGGCACCCAGCAGGTCCCACAGCATCCCAGCCCTTGGTTACTGTGTTACCCCACATTAAGGATTCAGCTGAAATTGCGGATGTGCTTACCTCATCATAGTATTTCACTATGTATTTGTAGATTTCAAACAAGGCCACTTTCTCATTAAATTCATTTTCATGTTTCTAAAACAGACAACAGTTCTGGTCAGATACTTCTCCTTTAAAAAAAAAAAAACAACAACTTAACATGAAAGCAAATGAAGTTGCTGCTTCTCAACTATACCTTAGATTCCTGAGCTAGAAATTCTTCAACCTCTGCAGTGGTCAATGGAGGCAGATCCCTGATGGCTTTGTAGTACGCTTTCACCTCCTTCTTGTAGAGAGGAATGTCCTTAGCATAGAGAAGTTTATTTGTTGGTGCTTCCTTAAAAGAAAAAAATTGAAGCCTTGTAACTTTTCACAGCACAGATTTCCTGAGGTTCCACCTCCACACAGTTAATTACATCTAATTGTGTCTGTGTGACTCATTTTTCTTTGCTGTGCTTATATGCAAGGAACCAAGATTATAAAACAAAGATGCAAACCAGAGGCAGGATTTCACTAATAGTGTATTGTGTTTCGTGACAATCGCCATGTAATTATTTCTGTTGACATCAGGATTGATGACTTTTTGTCCCTCAGACATATTTTTCTTTCTCACTTCCTCCTTACAGATCCCTAGACCTGAAAGATTATGAAAGCTGAACCAAAGGGTCTGAGGCCAAAACCCAATTTACGTACAAGATACAGCAGTACTGCTGAAAGGAAAGTTCCCTGGCAGTTACACACCAGAGAGTCTTGTTAGGTGCTGTCCTGGCAGAGGTTCCCCTAAATCTCTTTGGTCCCTACTAATTCTTTCCCTCAGGGGTTTGAGAGCATGGAGAGCTGACTGCCAGACACACAAAGCCAAAGGGATTTTTCTTCACCCCAGGACTTCAACAACCCAGGTCAGCATTAACCTATCCAGGAGCTTTAGGCTCATTTGAGGAAATAAGTGCTGATGCTTGTGATAGGAGCCAAAGCCCCACCTGGAAAACTGATTTTCAGAATGCAAAAGTGGGGGCTGGTAGTTTTCTGTTTAAGCTCTGGGCAATAAGTGACATAACCTCGTGTTATGTTGTCACCACTGCTTCCAATGTGTGATGAAGTAATTTAAATGTTTGTTTTCTAAATGGCTAAAAGATGTCTCAAGATAAAAGCCTAAAAATCATGAAGGTAAATACATTTTAGTACTAAAAGGTCACAAGATGTTTGCTGCATTGCAAACCTTTATCAGGTTTCAGCACCCCTTTTCAAATAGCTAACAGGAGCTGTTGTTTCAACAATTCTGCATAGTGGATTAAACATAGAAACCTAACAACCATGCTCATTTGCAGTTTTTCCATCAAGGAAGTGATGTGATTAGCTTTAATTTATGATACTTCACTCCTAAAGTAAGAGAAACAAGCACTTTAATTGCTATTTACCTTTAACAGATAAGCAGTTGGATTAGATCACATAGGAAATTAGTCCATTTTAATATAAATTTTTTCAGGCTAAAAAGTTTCTAGCCTGTTTTTCTCGGTAGTATGAGCCAGAACAAAAGCTTCCTGCTATGGTCCAAAGAAAAGGAAAATACCCTGGGGAAAAAGGAAGTATTTCTGAACCCCAGAGTTCTGGACACTATACTAAAGAGTTTTTGAATGTAAGATTCCTGAACTTGTTGCTCCAGCAAATAATTTTGCATATAAAAAGGGAGCAGCTAATATATGTGAAAGGAACTGTTTCAATCTCCAGAGGTCTTTCAGTATTGTTACAGCTTCCACTAGCTTATTGTGAGTGTTTTCTGCACACTGGTGTGTGGCAGACAAAATCTGGACCACTAATCAAATAACGTTAATACTTTTAAGACCTTTGTTTAAAACTTCATTAGAACTTTACAATTTCCATCTTCTTGCCACCTACTGTGTAAACACACTGTGCAGAACTGAACTGCAGAGAAAACAAGCAGCAGTTAACTATAAATAAGGCATTCTCATAGCTGTATCTGTCTACCAGTGAATTCTTCAGTCTCAGGAGACAGAGAAACGAGGAATGGAAACCCAGCTTAATTAGGCCCTTGACAATTCTGCCCCCAATATCAGCAGATCCAGAATTTCATCATCCTAATCATTATACATTTGAAAAAGACATTTGTTGAGAAGGTAGGAGAAGACTGGAGGGGCAGCATTACCTTCCCCAGTGTCTGTTCTGCGAGAGAAAAGGCATCCATGAAGGCCTGTGCAATTACAGACAGACAGCCATCTATGTGTGAAGTCTTCTTAATGTCAAAGACAAACTGGGGATTCTTCAGTATGTTCACCCAGAAGCGAAGAGGAAGACTAGACAGGAGAAAGAACAAACATCCTAAAATCAACCACTCTAGTAGCACAACTGCTTTAAAATGGTCCTTAATTGCAACTGCACTCATGGAACAAAGCACATTCCTGGCTGCTTCTTCACGCTAAAAAGGGGGTCAGGGAACAAAGGCTACAGAGCAAACACATCTGTCAGGCACCCAGCTTCAAATAATGCTTCCAATCTGCAGCTACTTCTTTTAGAGTGTGAAGTCGGTGTGCACAGACCTGGAAGCTCTGATGGTTTGTGTTGTATTAAATCAATACACTAAAGTCCCTGTTATCCACAAAGCCAAACCACATCTTATTCCCAGACATGTCAAAATCTTATTCTTCTGCTCACACCTGACACATTTCATTTTTGCAACTATGTGTTCAGAGAGCACATGCACCCCTGTGTATATCCCATGGGCATACCTGTTGGTTTTCCATATGTGAACCACATCAGGATCAGTAATTTTTTTGCTCTCAGCCTGGGCATCCAAAAAGTCAAAAAAGTATTTGATGGCAACAGGTGCTTTATTGTTGGGTAAACTCCAAATGCTCCTGAAGAGCTTTTCAACAACTGAATGAATTGCCACCTAAAAGTAACAAAGTTAATATTTTGTTACTATTACACAAGCAAAGAATAAGATGTTTTACCTCAGAGAGCTCTGTGTGCCCCTAGACAACCACACACAAAAAATTACCATATGCTTGTGGCAAATATCAAGGCCATAGGTTATTGGCAAACAGGACAGTAACAAAAAGGAAACTACAACACATCACAATGAGCTCCTTCCATATGTCACATGTCCTGTAGCTCTGTTACAGGAGAATTATGGTGAATTCCGTGATAAATCACAGGTGGGAAGAACCACTTGGGCTAATAAAGACAACATCCATTCTTGGGATACTGCTGCCACTGTTGCTAAAAGCATTTGAAATTTGTGATTGGAATTAAGAGGGAGGTGAGAAAAAAGCAGTTTAGCCACTTTCCTAGGGCACTGGTCTTCCAGGTGCCATCTGTGACACAAGCTCAACACGTGCTCATCAACACTTCACAGCCAAGTGGCTCTGGCACTTGATCTAATTCTAGAATAACAGCTTTGGGTGCTATAAGACACAAATATTAGAGAGAAGAAGTGAAAACTGGATATTTCTGATATATAAGTGAAGATATTTGGCTCATTAAAGGAAGGGTTTGGTTGCTGCTGGACTCACTGACATAATCACAGAGTATTTATAAGTAGAGGCAAACAAAGGAAAACACTGTTTTGTGCTTTATTTCTTCACATCTGTTCTGAAGCTCAGTTCAGCCCAATCTTCTCTTGACAAGAAGGATTTAATCATATCCCAGGGCCTTGATGAATTCTGGCCAGTTCATTTCATGGGGTAAACTCTGAGATTGTGTCTGTGTGCATGTATGGGAGACAGGGGAGCAGAGAGAGAGAGGGTGAGATGCAATTTCCTTTAGTGCACAGCCTATCATGAGAGGAATTTCACAGCAAAGAATATCACAGCTCTGTTGTTCAGGGCAGTGTCCTACTTTGGAGAAGATGATTAATTTAAAGCCCTTTAAAAGGCCTGTTTCTAAAAAGCCTGATCTTTTCTTCTGTACCTCAGTCTTCCACCATAAGACATTACTGGTTTACTCCAGCATTTCCTGAGGGCTCATGTTAGTTTTCACAGGTAATGAGAAATGACCAGTCTTCACTCTCACTTTGGGGACTGTCCCAAATTACTTCAAATGCTATCAATAGCCTAATTAAATAATGATTGATAGACTTTTAAATGCAAGAAGGCTATAATCATCATCCCTTCAGGCCTCTTGCACAGCTCAGTGCCGTGCACCCATAAATATTTTATGCAATATGCTGTTGCAAAGAGCTTTCTAACCATTTGGAGTTAAGTCAGAAACAAGATGATGTTACCGGAGGGAGTGAGCAGGACTTATTCCTAAGCAATGCACATTGTATAAATTAGGCATTTGTGTTATAAATCCTAAGGACCTTGCTTTTAAAGTTAATCTAGTTATTTTGAATGCCTAATCTGAAACCATAACAGATTATTTCATTTTGTGGGCAGTATCTTGTGAAACTCAGGCTTCAGAAGTTGTCTCTAAGCTGGGCAAACGCTAGAGCAGAATGAGGAGATTGTTGACTGAAAGCTGTCATTCCAGAGTGGCTCATTCTCACCCTATGGAACTTTGTGGTAAAACTCACTTTACATAGGCTAAATAACAACTTTTTTCTTTAACCTGAGAAGAAGGTTGTGCTTACTAAGGAGATACTATGTGTAATCAGACAATTTTAGAACTCTAGTATTAGAAAACCTGAAATGTGTCTGTCTTTGCAAATGGTCATCCCCCATAGTTAGTGCAGTGATTTTTGGATTTTCATTTAACATTTGATTTACACTCAGGAAGTCTGCACTACTTCTGGTTTTGTTTGTGTTTCTGTTATGCCAAATTATCCAAGCCAACACCAGCCCTCCCCCAAAATAAAAGCCTTTACAGTTTACCTTGGTTGACAGAAGTTTTGTGAGATACATTTCTTTCACTTTGAATTTTTGTTTTCCTTTGTGACCTGCTCCCTTCACATCTTTGTTTGCTTCAGAGTCTGGTAAAATCTGTTACAAAGAGATTAGAGAGATTACACAGATCCAAATACAGCTCAGTATTAAATCTACCACTTAGCAGTGGAATGATTCAACTCACCAAATGACAGTGTTCATCTGAGTAGTCCACATCTAAACAACAAAAGCAGAGAGCCATTAATGAAACACACAGCCACAAGCTTGTGAGTTCTGCTGGGCTCTGGGCCGTGCAGCAGGGTGCATCCAAGATGCCAAACAAGCAGAGTCAGTGTCATCCTTTCCTGCCTGCACTGTGGGGGAAGTCTCTGAGAAATGCATGGACCCTGTGCACCTCCCTAGTGCCAACCTGTAGCTTGGAACACTATGATACAGCATCCTATCTGCTGCTAGGGTAAGCTGGCAGCAGCCCCAGCTCCTCTGAAAGGAGGAGATGATTGCAGGGGTTTAAGCCTCTAGGAGTGCTGAGTGCAGGTGGGCTGAGGTCAGGCTTGAACACAACAGCTGGGAACAAACAACCTCAGCTTTGCGGAGGGAAAGATGCACGTCTCTCCTAACTTTATGATAAGGAAACACATCTTAGGAGTGTGCTTCTGCACAGAGGCTACAGAAAGTTCTACCCTCATCCAGCAGCTGGGTCAGAGCAACCTGCATCACAGGGCTAGGTGAGATGAACTGGCCCCCTGGTAAGCACCCTTTATCTGCTGACATACTGTTCAGACAGTGAAGTCAAAGCTTTCAGAAACACACTCAAGAGAATAAGGACAATTCCCAAACAGTGGGGGTTTTATCATTTGTGTTTCTGCACAGTGCAGCACCATGGCTGTGATGCACAGCTCAGGGCACCAGGCAGAGACAGTTGTTCCCTCTCTGTGTCACCTGGACTTCCCTGTCCTGCTTTCCTGCCTATGAGCCTGTATCTCTAGGCAAATATTTGCTGAGGACTATAAGCCCTTCTGTCCTTCTTTCCTTTGCCTTCTTTCTTGTTTTTAGGCCCACTGTGCCTGCCAGAGGACCAGAGCTGGGGCTCTTCATTTGGCTCAACTATTTCAAAGTACCACTTCCTCCAACCTCCTGTTGCCCAAGATACAATCAGAGCTCAGTTCTCTGCATTCCCAACCATTCTGCACAAAGGTTTAAATGGGTCACAGTGAGTTTGTTACCTGATCGGGTATTTGCCTTCTTTTTGAAGACTTTTATGGTTGCTCCATTTGAAATCTGAAAGAAAAAACAAACATATCATGCTGAAACAGAAGTGCTTACAATTCACAAAAGCCTCAGTTTCATTTCGTCTGTCCCTCAGCCTGTGGCAGTGCAGGACAGCCCAACCTGCTTTGTTCTCACCACAGTGTGCACAGCCTTCAGCAGGCAGACAGGGCTGGGCTTTCAGGCACAGGCAGTGGCTGCACCTTGTCAGCACTACCCAGCCACGTGGGAAGGCACCTCTTCCAGTGCACCAGCCTTGAAGACCTTTCCCTTCCTTTGATTTTTCTGGTTCAGCCCATATGTGGACATTTTAATTTTCATGTATTGCTCTGTGCTGTTTCTTGCATCCATTTTTCTATAGATTGCTCAGGTTAAATTCTCTGTGCCCAGTGCAACAGAATCTTATGGGAAGGTGAGGCAGAGAGGTGCACACAAAGGAGAATTCTCTTCTGCTCCCCTTTCTTTCAGCTCAGTCTGTTCTCCCCAGGTCCTGTGGAGGGGCCATTCTGAGGGTTTAGCCTGGTGCTCCCTAGAACTATTTTCAAACTGAGCAAAATATTTATACACCATAAGATCAAGATCCATATCTTACCATCTTGGGATTTCTAGGAAAAATCAACCTCCTCCTTCCCTGAATTTATAGTGTTGCCAGGATGTTACTCATTATCTTTAAAACAAACTGGCAAGCCATGCTTTTATTGTCAAAGAGTAACTAAAAAATGGCTCCCACTGAGAGCTACACCACTGCTCTGCTATCAAATGTTGAGTCTTGCCAAGTGCTAGTGTACTTGCCTCTATAATTACAAAAACAACCGGCCAGTTCTAGGAAGGGATCTCTGCCAAAATAATTTAAGTGTTTTTTAAACCTTGGCAGCCAGCCTGGTGTGAGAAACCAGTTTAAACATTAAGATACTCTATCAAAAGCTGTGTCTTGTGCCAAAAAATCTGCACTTACATTTGCTCCTGGAAAGTAAATGCAATCTATTTTATGATTTTTTTGCAGAGATTCCATCTATCATACAGACTTTCAGAACTATTTTAGATAGCACAGAACACTTGAAAACCACACTACAAATAGGAATATGCTGTAAGGCTAGCTTGTAAGGGGATACCAACACCCAGACATTCCTCCTACTTGGCCCTGGAGACAGATAAACAGGAACAGTGCTACACAGCAGCTCACCCCCTCCCAGAGCAATGTGGGCAACATGCAGCCTCCATTCCTTCCCCAAGAGGTAGGAGGGCAGCTCAGTGCTGAAATGCGTTGACTTCTGTCCTCAGGGAGATGGCAGAGCTCACAGGGAGAACTGTGCTGCCCTCCAGGAATCTGAGGCACTGCTGCAGAGCAGCCATGACCGAAGCCCACACTCTAGGTTTTATTTTTGGGACAAATTATGCTTTTAGCAGTGAGTAGACTATGCTTTCCTTTTATCATTACTGCGGCAGCCATACTTGCTGTTTCTTACAGTGTGATCCAATTAAAAAAAAAGGCATTTAAAAAAACTCCTTCTTTTTGCATCTTGCTGTCTAAATCACTTTTTTGTGTTGGGCTGCTCCCATGGACACCTGAAAAAGTTTTTGCTTTGCCTGTTGCATTATTGAGGGGGACAAACAGGGAAAACGGAGATCTCTTCCAATCCAGACAACATGGAATAGAGCTACTTTGCAAAACAGAAGACACGGTAGTGTGGCTCTATGCCTCTTGCTCCCCAGGCCTCCTGTCCTCACTGTAATCCAGTCCTTGCCAGTGAGCTCCCAGGATTACATTCAGTTTTGCTTGATGTGGCTCTGCCTGCTCCTGGAACTCTTAAGAGATGAGAAACTGGAGATCTGTGACTGCACAGCAGATCTGAAAGTGACTGTCCAGCTCTGTTCTTGTGTGGGGAATGAGATGTCAAGATAATTAGCAACTTTCTTATCATGGCTTGTGGTTATTCTCATGGAAGTGATAGTACAGACCTCATAAATAAACATATTGATAAACCTCCTAGAAGCCAAAAAATAGCAAAAGTAGCACACAGGCCAGAGGCATAAGAGAGTCTAACAGAACACTGGATTTTTTTTCTCTTCACAAACACTACACAAGAATGCAAATGTACCATTCTTGCATATTTTAAAATCAGTGTAGAAACTATGTCTACTTTTTCAAGATTGATTGGTGATCTGGGACCCTCACAACCCAACCCTCATGCTCCAGTGTCTTAAAAAAGTTTGATAGTACTTCCCAATTTCAAACATCTGTTACTTTGTAGCATTTAAGGCTGGCAAACAAAAAGAAAAATTCAGGCTTGCAACAAAACTCAAGGCATTGTTGAAATGTAAGTTGGAATTTCTCAGCAATGTTACTGCCCTCACAGAGTGTATGCAATGTTCATTTTTCTTGCTATCTAGACACTTTTACATTCCTTTTTGCATCAATATACATACAAGAAAATAAACTAGATGTGCTAATGGCTAATACTTGCCACTAAGCCACTGCCTAAAATACCACTGAGCTTTTGCCTAAAATGTACATTATTTTGTCAGTGTCAGAAAATGTGAACTAAACCATGGAAGAGACATGCAGTACAATTTCCATAAGGCAGCTGCTGAGCTATAATTAGTGTAGTTACAGCTTTGCAAAAACAACTGCGCCGCCTCTCTAACTTGCATCTGCAAGAAACCCTTGCCTGCAGAAACCTCAGACAAAACAAGGGCTGGGACAAAGATACCCAGGGATGACAGAGACCAGTGAGGCAGACTTACCTGCCATGAGGTCTGACACCCATGAGCCACAGCTTGCCATGAGCTCCAGGCATACAGCAGCTCCAGGCTGCTGGGGAAAGCAGGGAGCACCTGCAATAGCTGCCTGTGGTAAAGAGGGCAGGCACTGCTGCATTGGACAGAAGTTCCAACACCTAATCTAATTTAAATCTGCACTGATCTGTGCTGTACAGGCTCAAACTGCAATACTACAATGCCCTAATTTGTACAAAATCTCTACAAGTGGAGTGGAGGAGGTCACACATTCACCTATAGGCAAGATTCAAGACAGGCACAGAAAAGCCACTGGATGGTGACTCAGGACATCTGGGTTCACTGCTGAACCCCTGTGAGGTGAGGAGAGCATCAAATGCCTACAGAAATCTGTAAAGTGACTCCAAATGAGCTTGCTTCAGATCTAAGCAGCCTTGTTCTCTGCCCAGGATACAAATTTCTGCTAAAAATCCTTGCTTCTCTATAGATGGCACGGTATTTGCTCATGCAGACAGCAACATGTTCCGTGTTGGCTCAGGTTCCTCAGCACCATACTGCACTGCACAGCACAGACCTATGGCAGCAAAACTTCTAGATCAATAAAAATTTATGAACTTATTAAGAGCCAGACTTTCAAATTCAATGAGGCATGAGGAAAGACCTGTAAAAGCACTCAGCATGATAACCTCCATTTCCAAAATCCATCTGTAAGCATCACATGTGAACTTCCATATCACCTGAGGCCAATCACCTGCTGCAAATTTTCCTCCAACATCTCACTCTCTGTTTTGACTGGTGTCACTGAAAACTCCTCAGAGAGGAAATGCTGCTTGCTCTGCTTTCACAGTGTGCTACACCCAGGAGGGCTCTGCCACCAGTTGCAGTTTTGTGTGTTGTTGCAATGATGGGCAGATTATTGCAGCATGGCAAACAACTGCTTTACAGGGGCAACTGGAAGCAGAGGGGAAGACATAGTACAAGTGCCAACAGCAGATGGAAGCAGAAACAGAGAGAAAAAGGCAAGGAGACTGACATAGGAGGTATCAAGAAAAGGGGGAGAAAAGCTATCAATCCTTTTTATTCTGACTTGCAATGAGATTTCAAAAGCATCAATACTGCCTGTTCAGATAATCAAAATATGAGGCAGGATGAGGTAAACAGTTGCTCATGGTGCAACAAAAACTCAACAGCAGAGACTCAAAAAGACCCAAGGCAATGTTCGTAGCTGGAAATCAGATTTTGTTTTAAATGAAATGCTTGACAGAATTAACAGTTTACCTGGTATGTTTGAACCAAGCAACCCTGCAACAAGAAAACCTCTGAAAAGTAACAGAAAACACGACTCATTGGCAAGAATGTTGTGCGCCACACAATTCTTTCCTTCTGTTGATGATGCTCAGCTATGACTTCAAGCTGTGCAGATCACATTTGAGAGCTGTGGAGAAACATCTCAACTCGCTGGTCTGGCTTCTGTGCTCACCTCGTAATGGCCGATGGTATTGAGCTTCCTTATCCCATCATCCATCACCTCTGAGGAGCCATCAATATCTAACAGTTCTCTTTGCTGCTCCTCAGACACAAGTTCTGCAGTGTGACAGCAACAGAAAACAATTACACCCCAATGGCATTCTCACTGTACCGACATTTGTAAAGAAAAACAACACCCAACTATTTTTGGACCAGTGACTCCCAACTGAGCTGCCTCTCTCTATCCTTGTGCTAGGTCACATGAAAGTGGTTTTGCACTCCCACACTTCTGATTCCTTTTCTGGGGTGACAACCTGGGTGGCTTCCCTTTCAGCAGGTTTTGGTGCTTCACTCTGTGTAGGTCAAGGCAGAGTTTTTGGAGGTGCTTTCACCTAATCACTATTCTGCTGCACAAGTGTGTCCTGCTGTAAAGGTTACACTGGGACTAGAAGAAAGGTTCCACAAGCCATTTCTAAGAGATCACTAAAAGGAGCTGTACAAGACTGACACAGTACTTGCAAAGGGTGGTCAGGCACTGGTACAGGATATAGGCATCAAGACATCAGATATGAAAGTAAATTATGAGCACTTGCCAACACAGAGTCTGAGATGGTGAGGAAGTATCGACATCTTAGGGAGTGTGACAAATGCCACCAGTCCAGGAGGTGACAAATGCCAACAATATAGAGTGAGTTAGGTTTCCTACTAGGGTACGTGGAAAGTGGTATGGTGGTGATAGCTACAGACCTTGGGCTCTTGAAAACCCACCAAGGAAAGGTGGTTTGACTCATCTGCTGGAACAGCCTTATTTACATCTGCAGATATTGTAGGTGACTTTGTGAGTCACGGGCAAATTATTATATAAACCAAGTCTGACTATAAATAAGATTTATTTGAAGGCTTCTGATCAAGGGCAATGTAGGCCTGTAGGAAGGAAGAAAGGGAGGTAGGAGGAATAGTAGATAGGGACTAAAATACTTGATTATCATGATATGTCATCTTATCCCCTGACAAAATGTAACAACCAACCAGCTGCACTTAGGTGGAGGGCCTGCCACCTTACTTACCCCAGAAAGGAATAGAGAAATTCTATACACATAATAAATAACATTATTGTTAATTGCAATGCTGGCATCCTTGCAGAAGTGAAGTAGATATAGCTCCAGTGTTCTAACTGGCAACATAAATAAATCTAGTGTTTGCTTTAAAATTCCTCACAAAAGCTATGTTCTGTATGAACTCTGAAAAGAATCAAAGCCAAAGGTAGGTGTTCCTAATAAGAAAACTCCACAACAGGCCAGTAAATACAGCATAGTGACATTCTCTTACCAAGACCAATTTCATCCAGCTGAAGACCATAAAGAAAGCCATTCTTATTGAAGAAAGCCTGAAGGCTCTTCTCCTTGGCTTGGCCTATGGTGTCACAGTCCAGAACATTAACTTGAATAGTTTGAGAGGCATCTCCACTCTCGTTTTCTGGGATTTTTTCAAAGATAATGTTCAGCGTCTGGGGAAGGAAACACATGTTATTCTGACTTATAGGGAACACCTGGCATAGGAAACCTACAAACTCCAGACAGATTTTCAGCACCTGAGAGATTTTCAGCATATTTATTATTAAAGTTGTTTCAAACAAAGATTATTTGAAGGAATTACACAAAGAAGCATTTAGAATTCTTCCTGTTAATAAAATAAACAATAGATATATATAGCTATGTATTTCCAAGACTGTATTTTGTCTTCTGCTTTTGTGCAAACGTATTTCAGTGAATTACCAAAAAAACAAGAGACGAGGAAGAATTACAATGCATGCTCTAAAAAAAGCAGATCTTTTATGTAAAATGAATGCCTTAACAGCAAAACTGTAAGTGACAAGAGATCTGATAAGGTTGCTGAGTAAGCAGTCATGGTAAGCATGATTGATTCTGAGTGGCAAGAAAGCAGTGTTAAAATGCATATTTACACCAGCAGATTATGCTGAGTGCCTTATATCCCACAGAAGGTACAGCTCCCCTGGAGCTGTCAGTGTCTGTCTGTGCACAGCCCCATCTCTGCAGGCAGCACTGACAGGGCTGCCACAGAAGCAGGGAAAATAGATAGACTCCAAAGTGGTACAGATCTGCACAGAAAAGTGCATTGTGTCCCATTAGTTGTTATTTCAGCTCAAACACCCTTGTCTGGTTACAGCACCCCTGCCCTTTAGTCACTGCTACTCCTGGCTGGGACACAACTCCTCTGCTGGGCTGCACACGAGCTGAGTAGGGGCTGGAGGGAGGTGCCAGTGACACTGAGTGACTATCCCCAGGGAATGGTTTTTTTGTCAGGTCATATTTCTGATCAGGTCAGGCAGATCAACTGCTAGAAGGCAGGAAATAAGGGATGAGCACAGAATTGCTAAGTTGTAATTGTAATTGCCAAGAAATAACATCAAAAATTTCCAGGGCCACAGCCTGCTCTGTGCAGTGAAATCGCTGTCCAGCTACATGGACACAGATGTTCTGCTGGAGATGTCTTGGGACAGGATTAAAACAAGTGTTTTAGGTGCCAGCACTTGATTGCAAATGGCATAGGAAAATAAGTGTACTCAAACCATTCTGGCTGCTGAACAGTTGTGGTATAACATTTATCTTCTGACTGAAATGAGAGGACTCCATGTGACTCTGAAGGACTGAGCATTAAAACAGGAAGCAAGTAAACAATTTTTTTTCTCTGCTGTCACGTGAAGGAAAGAATTTCTGTCCAGGTTGTTGCAGGGACAACTTTTCTATCTTCTCAGAAAAATATGTAGTTATTAATAGTTGTAGAATAGTATTTTCTGCTTATTACCCAGCAAGAGTGGAAATTACAACATGCTACTAGTGAAAAAAAGTAATCCAATGCAACAAAAAATAACTTTACTGTCTCTACAGAAGCAAAGGGACTATCAAAAACAGGGTTGCAAAACTATTAGGATTATGATTTAAGAAAGACTAGGATGTAACTGAAGTAAGAGGGAACAATTTAATCAGGACACTGAGATGTTTAATTGTGAGGAAAATGAGTCCATGGAAAGGACAGATGGAACAAGAGACAAGGATATGTGGGAATTGCAGAAGGAGAAGCAGACTGGACACCATGCCTCAGGTTGGGATTTCATGCAGAAAATTAATAAAAAATATATTGGCACAGCAATGAGGGAGTCATGCTTGGTTAGGCCCACAGACCAACTGTACAGACAGCAGTTTTGTCCTTGACTCTGACTGCCCTGAAGTCATGGTCTTGTAGGATTAAAATGTGGACAGGGACTAACTGTATTTTGTCCTTGGAAAACTTATTTTAATCAATCTTAGCCCCTTCTAGTCTCAGAACTGATCTTTCTGAAGCAGCTCCTTGCACTTTAACTGATGTTGATTTGGCTGTATTTGGCTCTTGCAAGCGTTCCTTCCTTCAGATGATCCTTTCCTTTTAACAATATTCCTACACTGCAATATTCATATTCCTGCTCCTGTTTCATTTTCCACTCCTTTCAGACCATCAAGAGGAACTGTCTATGTCTCTTCCTCCTTTCCTTTTCAGCATACACTCTCACACAGGTTGCACAGCAATGTGCAGCCTCTTCAGTCATTAGCACATGAGAGCCCTCCCATTCCTGCTCCACTCCCTGTAGGATGACAGGACTGTGAAAAGAGAGAAGTCATCCTTCATGTAGGTGGAATACAAGTCATGTATGGAGTGCTTAAGTGAAAGTATCCACAGTGTGAGGATAATAGGAATGCTTTATAACTCAAAGAAGTGGTCAGATGGGAAAGAATATTTAAACATGTAAAAGTCTCTAAGCCATGAGAGCCAGATGGTTTTGC
>WBNQ01030079.1:0-11042 GCA_013401375.1 Spizella passerina | reverse complement strand
GGAACTTTCCTTCCCTTTTCCCCAGACACCCAAACACATTAATAACAAGACTTTCCCTCCAGTAAAGTAAATGCTGCCTAAGCCTTTCACATTCCATTTCCTGTTGCTGCTGTATGTTCTTCCTAATAGCAAAATAGAACTTGATGGTTATGTGAGGATAGTTGTGTTCATGTTTCCAATGTTCCCCATGAACACACACACATTTTGCCCTTCTGCTGGGAATTGGTCTGAAAAGGCCTGACCCTAACTGCACATCCCATCTTTTCCCCTCTCAAACACTGAATTTACATAATTTGTGTTTTTAGTGTTGTATCACAGTGTCTTGTGTGGGTGGCTTCGTAAGGTGAGCTCCCCATGCAAGTGGAAGGGAACTGTTTCCTTAGGAAGAGGATAAACATGGAAGATAAAAGTGGAATGAGTTTGGAAATTGGTGTCAGAAATGTCTCAGTTGTTGAATGACCCTATTTGATTAAAGCTGCCTTGCTTAACTGAGCCATGGCTAAGGGAAGGCATATCTGAACATGTGGCTGTGAAGGAGAGACAGGGTTTGTGCTATAGGATCCTTATAGGGTTTTATACCTCCTTGTGCAGGAACCCATGTTGCCAACAGAGTGAAACTCTTCCAAGTACTGCTTACTACTGCAAGTGGAGTCTGCAATACAATGATGAAAGTGAGAAAATTAAACATCAGCACAATAATGAGGAAAAGATGCTTGATTGCAGAGAAACTTGGGACTATTCCTTTTTGTACCTTTCTCCTGGACTGAGTTCAGGAGAACGGTACAAAAAGGAGAACTTCTAGGAGGTGTCACATGCAGATTAAACTCTACTATTCAAAGTGAGAAATCTCTTTAAAATGAAATGTTAGCAGCAAAGGACCTAATTGGGATTGTTGCTCTTGCTGTCTGAATGCTCAGAAAAAGTGATCAGTGTTTCAGAAGCAGCATCTGCCTGGATACTGAAGGTTATTTTTCTTATATTTAATGCAAAGACATTTTTCATTTGTTGTGTGACATGTCCTTTTCTCTTTTTCTGGCAGGCAAACTCTCAGGCATTTTGCCACAACAAAGACCTCCACCAAATCCCTCATGAACTCTATCCAAATGTAAACAAAATAGATCTGTCGGGAAATCTGATTCAAAGCATTCCTGAAATGTCACCATCATTTTACACTTCCCTTCAGTGCCTGGATTTAAGCTCTAACCAGATAAGTTTCATCACGCCTGGAGTCTTCGCACACATGAAGAGCTTGCTGGAAATAAATTTAGCCAACAATCATTTACATGAGCTTGCTCAAAATGGCACAGAGGGGATTGGACTCTTACCCAAGGTGGAAGTACTGGACTTGTCCCACAACAATCTGTACAATGGGATGGCTGAGTATTTCATTAAAGAAGCTCCAGCACTGCAGTATCTTTCCTTGGCAGACAACAGTATTATAATGATTTCACAAAAGATGTTTCAGGGATCTCCCAATCTTGTGGAGATAGATCTTCAGAGCAACATCATCATGGAAATAGAAGAAGGTGCTTTTGAGACTCTAGTGAGCCTGTCAAAACTTAATCTCTCAAAGAATTCAATTACTTGCATCTCTGATTTTAACCTCAGGCAGCTGGAGATACTTGACCTTAGCAGAAACAGCATTGAGACCTTCCACACCACAAAATCAGATGATGAATATAGCTTAAGGTGTTTGGATCTGAGTGAAAACAAACTGTTTCATTTCCCAGTGTTCCCTCAGGTAAATAAGCTGGTAACTCTGAATTTATCAAAGAATTTAATCCAGCTCACTGCTGAATCCCCTCATAATAAAATGGATTATGTGAAAAATGAATGGCTAAATGCTTCTGTCCACCTTCTTGACCAGAAGCAAAGTAGAAACAAAAGTTCTCCTTATTTATCACAGCTTGTATATTTAGACTTAAGTTATAATGAAATCAAATCCATTCCAGATGGGTTCTTTGAGTCAATGTTGTCCCTTCACACCCTTAATCTCAGTAAAAACTGTCTTCAGGCATTTGCAGTAAGTTATGACAGTGCACTGATCTCTTTAACTGTCCTTGACTTGAGCTACAATGCTTTGCAGAACCTTCTCCTTGATGCTGGTACATTGTCCAATCTGAAGGAGCTTTATATTCAAAACAACTATCTTCAAACGCTGCAGTTTGACATCTTCTCAAATCTTCCCAGCCTTAGACTGCTTAATCTACAAAGCAATAACATCAGCCTTTGCAGCATGTACTCAGGACTGGCTAAGCAAAGACTTGCTGGAGAGCAAAGTGGTTGTGTGTCGTTTGTCAATTCTCCCACTCTTCAGTACTTGTACCTAGCTGACAACATGCTGAACGTCCTACCAGCATACAGCTTCTACAAGACTCCTCTGGTTGTCTTGGACCTCTCCATGAACCCTGGACTGAAAATAGAACTTAAAGCATTATCAGGTCTGGAAAAGTCTCTGGAATGTTTGTATTTATATGGTAATAGCCTAGTAGATTTAAATATTGACTTGCCTTGTTTTAGTCACCTTAAACATTTGAACCTCTCTGAAAATCAGCTGAACTGGCTGCCTAAGTGGGGTAGTGACTCTTCACTAGAAGTTCTGGACCTACGGAACAACAGGTTCAGTACATTACAGAACAGCAATATTTTAGCATTAGAAAATTCACTAAAAAACTTGTATCTCACTGGGAACCCACTCAGCTGCTGTGGAAACATCTGGCTTTCATCCATGATCCAGAACAAAAATGTCCAGATCCCCAATGTGGAGCATTTAACATGCCAGCACACTCAGAATTTCAGGTACCAGGATGAAATGCACATCAAGAACATTAGACCAGAAGATTGTGAAAAAGAGGATCTGAAGAAAATCAACTTCCTTACTATATTAACACTTGTGTTGGTTTTATCTGTGATCATCATCGGTGTGGGTTCATTTTTTTGCTTCCGCAGGCAAAACTTTACCCATCAGTTTAAAGCATAGTAACACAAAATGTCTTGAAAACTGAAGAAATCAGGTGCTACACTGACAGTGTGTAGAAATAAAGGGTAAAATTCTCATCTTTGATTTTCAGCTGTGGATTTTAAATGCTTTTGAAGTGCCCCTGAATTACACCACCGGTATGGGTTGCAGGGATTTGAAGGAGAATTTGCCATGTTTTGCGGACCCATGGTTTAACTCAAAGAGGAGAAAATTGGCCCTTGTGTGCAATATATATTTAACTGAGTTTAATGTGAAGAAAGTCATCTCTGGGGTGAAGTGTTTTTTAAAAAAAATCCTGGAGCATGAATTTCAACCAGCTAACATTGAACTGAAATGTTTATATTTCTAAGAAAAACCTTTGGAAAATCACTGCATATGATTGCATTTCAATGCAGAAGAACTGTATATCTATTTTTAAAGGCCATGGAAGGTTAGACTGCAAAAAAGTGTTTTGAAGATACCAGTGTGAAATAATGCATAGGGAACACAGTCCTGGGCCATTATTCAGATCTGTCTTTCTGCTGACTTTCCCCAGAAATATATTATTGTCTAGAGGATGTGCTGTGAGAAAAGTTCTGCAGGTCCTCATTCTGTGATGTGTTTAACATGGCTAGCCTGTTGCATTGCTAAAAGTTGACACTGACAAATGTTATGTCCCATACTCTCACAGAAAATTCACCCTTTTGGAGGAGCATGACAGTGAGTGGGAGCCTGACCTGCTAACAGGGTTCAGTGGCTTTGAAAAGGAACTACATCAGGTCTTCTGTTAAAGCCAGGAACTGTCCACTCAGGCACATAGAGTTAGTGGTCAAACTGAAACCTGTCTAGGTAAATAACTCAGAGTCAAATTGCTGCTCCATTTCTGTTTCTTCCAGCTAGTGAATGTCAAAACGACCACACTACAAAATGGTGTATAATTATATTTTTAAAGCAATTGTGTATGAAACTGGCTGGTGGTTTTCATTGTGGAATTTTGTACAATAAAAACAACTTTGAATTTTGTAAAACACACAAGGCAGTGGATATATTAAAGCACTAGCTTGGAATGCTCCACAGATGAAAAGAAATGTCTTCCTGTTTTTCTATGGTATTTGGACTCCACCTTGGACCTTTATCTTCTGGTCCTGAGGCAGAGACAGCTACTTCATATTATAGAGTACAACCAATGGAGAATAAGGAGATGTATTGGAAATGTAGGCAAGAATTTGGGACAGGTTGCCCAGAAAAGTTGTGTCTGCCACGTCCCTGGATGTATTCAAGGCCAAACTGGATGGGGTTTGGAGCAATCTGGTTTAGCAGAAGATGTCCCTGCTCAAGGCAGGGGCTTGGGACAAGATGATCTTTAAGGTCCCTTCCAAACCAAACCATTTTGTGATTTCTGAGATCCTGTGAGTTTGAACAGACCATCAGCAGCAATAGGGCCTGATTTAACATTTATGGAAGCCAATGGCTCAAGCACTTAATCTCGTAGAAGGCTTGCACAAGCAGCAATCCCAGGGATTAGCTGGAAGCTCAAAAGCAAGCCAAGCTCCAAGCTGTGCACTCAGATGCTGATTTGCCACAGACTGAGTTCATGGCTTTTGTGTCAAGCATGGCAAGACTAATTCTCCTGCTGTGAGAGCCAGTGTTAGCTTGGCTGCTGTGACTAGAATCAGTTAATAACCTGATGACAGAGCCAAACTCATTTAATTAACAGTTTTAATACTGCTATTGTTTTACTCTACAAAAAGGAAGTTCTTGTTATTACTATGGGACTAATTAGACTTCCTAGGGAGCAGAATAGTTTTTGGAGGAATAAGTCTCAGAAGTGCAGCATGGCTCATTTGGATTTTTCTGTCAGCAGCATAAGCAACCAAGTAGTGACATGAGCATGCTTCCAATTCTTTTAATCTGGGTGAGAGGAGAAGCATGAGGGGAAGAAAATATGAATACATTTACAAAGAGAGGGAAAACAGGAAAAATGGGAGCTCTACACTACATTGTTCAAAATTATTCAAAATAGGGATATGTAGATGACAGCCCCACCTTTTGCCTCCCCTGTGTGTTACTGTGCCTACAAGAAGAGCAAATGACAAAGTACCTGATCCTACATCAAAGGTAGCCATCACTAAGACATTGCACATATTTCCACCAATCAGCCCCACTGTCCTAGTAGGTTGGTGTAATGGTTTAACAAAGCAGAATATGAACCCCATCCCAGTGGAAATGAGACATTGGGCATGATACAGCCTGTAATTTTGCAACCAAAACTGACACCCTCATTCATTGCTTTTTCATAAAGTCCTTGCAAAAAGCTCTGTTGATGCAAAGAGCTCCTTCTGCTAAGCCAAGGGATGTCCTTCTGTGATTCTGGCATCTGTAAGAGAGCATTTGGGATTTATGCAGTCAGTGCAAACTCTGTGTCCTTTAAGTTGCCACATGCAACAAATGGCTTCCTTTCTGCAGCCATTTGCATGGGACAGGACAATAGAAACACAGAATCCTAAACTGATTTGGGCTTGAAAGCACCTTAAAGGCCATCTCATTTCAACCCCCCTGCCATGAGCAGTGATGCCACTTAGGAAACCAGGTTGCTCAGGGCCCCATCCAACCTGGCTTTGAACGCTGCCAGGGGCAGGACAGCCGCAACGTCTCTGGTCAGCCTGTGCCAGGGCCTCAGCAACCTCACAACCAAGAATTTCCTCCTGACACTTAATCTAGACCTCCCCTCTTTCAGTTTAAAACCATTGCTCCTTGTCCTATTACTATCTGCCCATACAAGAAGTCAATCTCTCGCCTTCTTAAAAACCCCTTTAGGTACGGGAAGGCAGCAGTGAGGTCTCCCTGCAGTCTTCTCTTCTCCATGCTGAACAACAATAGATCTCCCTAAAGCATTTCCTACCAGAGTTTGCTGTGTTTTCTTCCTGAAACAATCCTCTGTAGTGGGATCAATTAAGTCCTGGAAGCTCTAGAAACACTCCCAGAGAGGGTCCCTATGAGCTCAGCAAGTCATGATTCTCATTGGGCATCCATGGAAAATCAAGTCTCAGTTTCCAGAAACTTGTTTTTTTTCTGCAAAGCCAAGACAAAATAACACCCTCACAGGGTACCAGTCTCTGTCCACAGATTTCTGCTGGGACTCTGGTCAGCCCTAAAATAGCCACGATGGGTTAGTACACACAAGGGAATAATTGCCTCCTAATATTTTGGGAACTCGAAGCATTTCCTCGCCATATTTATTCCCCATGTAATTCACTACTCTTTTATTTCTCTGTGGAGGAACAAATGGAAATAAAAGTATCAGTAACCAGGGAAATGGGTTGAAACCGAAATGGGAGGAAGAAGAAATAAAACACATGGAAGACCTTTCAGAGGAGGACCTGTCAGGCTATACTACATTCTTTTACAAGCAAAGACATTTGGAGGCTAATGCAACATGATATCAAGCAAAATTTGGGCCAATATAAGGGAACAATCCTGCAACACTGAGTCTCTTTTCTCACAAGCTATTGACCATGGCTGTTCTGCTGTGCTGCAGAGCCACAGATTCCCTCCTCTGGTCCACTTCTAGCAGTTGTCATGTCAGACACATATCTGGGAGACAATGTGAGACCTGATTGCAGCCTTTCCATACCTAAAGGGGGCTTGTAAGAGAGAGGAAGAGTGGCTTTTTATGCAGGGGGATAGGACAAGAAAAGGGGAACAGCTTTAAAATAAGAGCAGAGATTTAGATGAGGAAGAAGTTCCTTACTGTGAAGGTGGTAAAACACTGGCACAGGTTGCAAAGAAGCTGTGGATGCCTCATCCATGTAAGTGTTCAAGACCAGGTTGGATAAAGCTTGGAGCAACCTGGTCTAGTGGAAGGTGTCCTTGCCTATAGCAGGGGACTGGAAATGGGTGTTCTTTAAGGTCCCATCCAACCCAAACAGTTTGGTGACTTCATGATTTTCCAGTTCACAAGCAGTATACTCTGAAGAAATATTCTGGAAGGTGACTATGGAGGAGCATTTACTCTTTGCTCTTCTTGACTTTCCCAGAAAAAGAAGTGGAGAAGGGAGGCCCTGGTCCTGAAGACCAGTGAAGGAGACACTTTTATTTTCAGGTAGAAAACCCACAAAAGGGAAGAAGGTTTGGAATGGGCAACTAGGCTGGAGGTATGGCACAAGGAGAAGTGAAGGGGAATAAGAATAGTTAAGCCAGGAATCTGGAATCCAAATTACAGAATCACTGAATAGTTAGGATTGCAAGGCACCTCTGGAGATCATCTAGTCCAACCCCCCTGCTACAGCAGGTTCACCCAGAGCATATTGCACAGGATCGTGTCCATGGGGGTTATAAAGATTTCCAGAGGAGGAGATTCCACAATCTCTCTGGACAGCCTAGTGTAGTACTCTATCACCCTTACAGTGAAGAATGGGGAAGGAATGGTCTGGATGAAATTAGAGCCAGAAGCAGGAGCTAGGCTCGTTCAGCCTGGAGAAGAGACAGGCTTGAGGAGAAGTCCTTTGTCATTAGTGGATGGACAGCTACAAGGAAAAGCATCAGCTCTTCCCAGGAGTATTCACTGAAGGGACAAGATACAACTCCTGAGAGCTGCAGCTGGGGAAGTTCACATTAAACATCAGGGAAAAAGTCTTCATAATGACAGGGGTCAGACTCTGGAAAGGCCTTGGAGACTTTCAAAACTCATCAGGGCAAGGCCCTGAGCAACTACTTCTGACACTGAAGTTGGCCCAGCTTCAATCAGGGAGCTGGACTGGAGCTGTCCAGAGGCTCCCTCTGTTCCAAATTATTCTCCTAATCTCTGGAAAACAAGAATGGGTCATGCACTTAGGTAAAGAATAGAGTAGCAGAGAAACAGAGCCTGTAACTAACATCTGTTCCCTGCACTGAAACAGTGGAAGGGATTTGGCAGGAGAAGTGTCCAGAAAGATGGCAAAAGTGGCTGATGATGTCAGATGTTGACAGAGCTAGTCAGACGTCATGGAAATCTGAGGTCACATAATCTTCCTTTTTTTTTTCCACCGGAGTTTTATAGCTCAAAATTAAAGTTAATATTTCCAACATTTTCCATGAAAACTCTAAAAAATATGAAGTTGGCAAATATCTCCTTTGTAAGGCCAGAGCTTCAATTTTAATTCACATATTCCTACTGCTGAAAGCATGTACAATTAAAAAAAAAAGTTGCTACGTTTGCTTTTATTATATTTGTTCTAGAGAAGATAAGGAAATATTTCAATCAGCTAAGGCTAAATAACATCCCTCCCAGTTATCACTAAATTAAGCAGAGAAAATAAATCAAAATAAAATAGGCTGTTGAAATGACAGAAGTCTTTTCATGTTTTAAAATATCAATTAGTTCTGGGACGCAGGAAGAACATAAAATAAAATAATGGTAGTTACCTTTTGAAATTCCAGAAGAGACCCATGAGGTAAGATTTTCATTAAAAAATGTTTTATGTTGTAGAAATTCCTTCCATCATGAGTACCTATATTGTAATTCATATACAAGGTCTATATCTTCACTGCCTTTCACTTTGAAATGTTAACAAAAATTCTGACAAGAAGCATAGGTTCAAGAGTTTCAAACCCTCATTTTCACTGATGGTTTCCTCTTGGAAAACACTTTGTACCAGACTTTAGCATAAGTTACTTGCCTCACATATGTGATATTCAAGACCCTGTGTTTTCTTTAATGTGTGTCCCTGTGTTACACCACAGGCATCAGGCAAGTAACTGAATTGTTAAAATTGACCCATCATCCCTAAATCAAGCTCCTTTCCTGTTTGGAAAGAGTGATGCCCACTGAGATGAAGATCCAGAAAATTATTTGGGTGCTTTAATTGCCACTCCAGATATTTAAACCCAAAATGTAAATCTTTACAGTCCTTGTTTAGCTGCTGATTCTTCCACCAGGTGCCTGAAGTCTCTAGAGGACTGTGTTTGATGTGGAAATTTCCTGTGAATTTTTGCTTCTTGGAATATTCAGAAGTGCCACAAACAGCACAGAACCATTTTCATATGTGTGTAAGCCCCAGCAGAACTCTTATTTTGAACTTTCCTCTACCAAGTCTCCTAAGTAGATAGATATTGCCAAGGGAAGGGTTGCTGGAAATAGAGCAGCCATGATAACTCCATGTCTAGATGACCAGTCCCATTCTCTCCCCTATCCTTATGGGAATATTCTATTCTTTAAGTGCTGTCCAGGCCAGCAGGAGTGCTACATGGATCCTATCAATTTATACTCGGTTTTGTCTCAATATGCAGAAGATTGTGCTCCTTAAAGGAGATTTAGGTAACCTCTGGAGGACAGAACCATTCTCTTCACACAAAAATCTGACTGCTGGGACTGCAGAAGGCAGAGGAGAAGAGCTTGAACGAGACACTTGAGAAATACCATGCTCCCATATTTAATGACATATTAATTAAAAGTGTCCTTTCCTGCAGAGGAGGACATTAAGTCATGATGTGTCATATGTGCTCTGAACACTATGTTATAGGAGAAAAGAGGAAGAAAAATCACCACAATCTCCATCTACTGTTTTCAACGGAAGGCTGAGGTGTGTGAACCACCAGTGATTAGTTCTGTCTCACTCTATAGCCCAGATTAGCATTTAAGTCCCTAAGGGAGGCTAAAAAAAAAGTACCATCATGAAGGGTTGGCACATCAGTCCCCTGAGAGACATCTAAATTCCCATGTGGTCTCTACATCCGCAAGCTGGAGAGACAGTTTGTCTGGGAGAGCCACAGCCCGGACATGGAATGAGCCAAGCCTCTCTTCAGCTTTGTTGACAAGACACAAAGAGGTGTGCAGAGTTGTGAGGGCTTGGGTGGTGAACAGATTGTAAGTTGACCACAAGCTCATATGGTGATGTTTGCATTTATGTGTATCTTAGAGTTTAAGTTGGAAAAGACCCCATAGGTCATGAAGACCAAGAGTTTCCCCAGCCACTAAGGCCACCACTAACCCATTACCACATGGCTTTTATCTGCCTCCACAGATGGTTGTCACCACTTCCCTGGGGAGCCCGTTCCAATGCCTTCAATTATTTTTCAATGTTCTTTCAGTGAAGAGATTTTCCTGGTAACCAATCAAACCCTGGCACAACTCGAGACTATTTCTTTTCCTATTCTTCCTGTTATTTGCTAGAGGAGCCCAAACCCCATGGGGTTACACCATCCTTTCAGGAAGCTGTAGAGAGTAAGAAGATCCCCACTGAGCCCCCTTTCCTTCAGGCTGAGCCCTTCAGCTCCCTCAGCAGATTTGTGCTCCAGACCCTTCCCCAGCTCCATTGCCCTTCTTTGGACATGCTCCAGCACTTCTGTGTCCTTTTTGTCATAAGTCAGTCCCAAAACTGACCCCAGGATTTGAAGTGTGACCTCAGCAGTGCCCAGCACAGGGGATGACCACTGCCAGGTCCTGCTGACCACATAGGCTGGAGCTTAGTCTTACCACAGACCTAAAGGCTTGAATTAATTGTCTAAACATAGACAGCTAGCTCAGTCTATGGCAAGAAACTAGTGCCATTGGGAATGTTCTGGTGTTTGGGTTGTATCAATAGAGAATTTGCAGGTATGATATGGGATGGAGAGGCAAATGAGCCATACTTGACACTTGGCTGGTGCTCAGGCAGCAAAGCCCAGGGTAGCTCAAAGGCAATTGAACACTAATTTGTGGGTACCCAGTCAAACTCACAGTTGAACAGGAAACTCAGAATTAGTTTGAAAAACAGATGTTCCAACTGCTTTGCTTTAGCTGGCTGATATGTTAGATCTGATTTCTGAAGCCTGATGTCAACTTGCCCTCTTAAAACGAATCAAATAAAAAAATCAAGGCCAGCTTTCAATGAGGAATGTTTTGCACAACTGCCTGCCTGTACGCATCCAATGTCATATTGCCATCTTTTCTCACCATGGAATTGCTTTTCCAGCCTCCTGCTTCTTCTCAGGAGGTTTCTGAGTAGATGCAATCAAGTGCAATGGCATTACCTGTTTGGGCACTGCAGAATGTGTCACTTCATTTGATTTACATCACACCCTTGCTACTGCTCTTCAGCAGACCTCTGGATTCACCCACACAAAG
>WBNQ01030078.1:17124-41528 GCA_013401375.1 Spizella passerina | reverse complement strand
TTAAAAAATGTAAAATGTTTTCCAATGTCTTAGCAAGTCTCCCTCCTCCCTCCCACCCCTGGTTCCCAAAGTGATGCATAGAAAAATTTAGTAGACAAGATGACCACTGGAAATACGTCGAAAAACTAGAAAATAAAAATAAAAATTCACAGAAGGAAGTTGCTTACTGATTTTTTAAGATAAAAAACTTAATCTGAAATGACTACCAGCCTTCCAAAGATTAATTGTCAAATTAAGTAGGGAGACATTCAGTGGTCACTGGCTACCTGGGGGAATGAACTGTTAAATTGCTTAGCTCAGTGCACATAATTCACAAACAGATCAGCTCCTCTGCCTCTGTGGAAACTCTGCATATTCCAGGGAAGGTGAGGGAGGTCCCATGAGGACCCAGCCACTGGTGGGAGCATCTGCAGTAAATAGTGTGTGTTTCCAAGGAGGTGAAAGTAAACTGGGGAACAGAGCAAGTTGTTACTCCATGGGGAATAATAGCAATCAGTTTTCTCTCATTTCCTTTGCACTGTTAAAAAATTAGCTAAATATTTGGAGAGCCACTTTTCACATGGGCATGGAGTGGTAGGACAAATGGGAATGGTTTTAAATTGAGAGAGGGCAGGGTTGGATTAGATGTTAGAAAGGAGTTGTTGGGTGGAGAGGCCCAGAACAGCTGTGGCTGCCCCTGGATCCCTGGCAGTGCCCAAGGCCAGGCTGGATGGGGCTTGGAGAAACCTGGGATGGTGGAAGGTGTCTCTGCCCATGGCAAAGGTGGGAACAGACGAGCTTTAAGGTCCCTTCCAACTCAAACCCTTCTAAGACTTGAAGATCTTTTTATTTCTGAAAATCCAACACAGATGGGGCAGTGCCACTCATGTAAATAGCCACAAACTCTGTGCATCCACCCAGTAAGACAGAAGTGACTTTTTCATGACATCCCCAACCTCCTCGATAATATCAGCCCATGGAGGCAAGGGCAGAGAAGTGCTGAGAGCCCTCTGCCAGGGCAGACCCTGCCACTCTGAGCTCTGCTTTGTGCACAGCCCCAAGAGCTCTGGAGCACCCACAACTGAGGGACAGCTCTGATTTTAACGAAGCCAAGGGGAATCCAGCACGATGCTGCTCCTTCTCCATTATTCTTCCTTCCATTGTTCAATCTAAAATGTTGGCAAGGGGATGTCAGGGCATAGCTCCCTGTCCTCCAGAGCCACTCTGGAGCATGGTGAAGTTCCTCCAGGGGCTGTGGTGGCCCAGACAGTGTGATATCTATGGTGAGGAGGGCAGGCTGGCTCTGACAGCAGGAGCTGCTGCCAGTGGATGCTCATGGATGCTCCAAGGGTGCTGGGGTTGGGAGAAGGGTGATGTCTAAAACCTGAACCTCTTCCCAGCACTGCTCTCACCACTTTGCAGAGCTCCATCCTCCACAGGTGTGCCAGCAACACTCTGGGAAGCCAGAGCAGCCTCCCCAGAGCCTGCAGGGCCAGAATTGATCCCAGGGGTCACTCCTGGATTTTGCTGTTCATGGCTCAGTGTGCAGCCCACAACAGGAGCATCAGGGTGGGCTGGAGGCTGCTCCTGCTTGACCATGCAGTGCATTTTTCTGACCATTTTAAAAAGATTTTTTTGTTACCCTGGACTGGCAGAAATTATTTCTGCCCTCCCTTTAAGAGCTATGCATCCCTGCTGTTAATCTACCCCATAAAAAAACCTTAAATATATACTGTGAAAAATGTTATGCCTACTTAAGCAAGATAGTTGCCTGTAATAGTGCACCATAAAGCAATCTGAAATGTTTATTGTCTGTTCCTCAACTGCAGTTTCATTTCTTTGTAGCAGTTTTTGTATCTACAGGATTTTCTCCACTATGAAAGATTTAAAAGAAGTTTTTCCTTTTCCCTGCAAGCAGAGTCATTATTTGGCCAACAGATCCTCCTGTCAGTGCAGATACAGAATTTTTTTGCAAAACTCCCAGTTTCCTAAACTTTTTCCAGTAAAAAAAAACATTGTTTAAATCAATAGCAAGCCTTGATATGATAGGCTTTAGAGGGCAGCCTGACTTCCAAAGGAGCAGATAATGTTAAACAAGATGTCTTTTGTAAAGGCTAAAATAGGAAATCAGGGAAAGAAAAGAGAAAAAAAAATAAAAGGAAGAAAAAAAAAAAGCCAAGGTTAGGGGGTGGTAAAGATGTTGCTGCTGGATCTAACTCCAGAGACACAATGTGTATTTCATTGCCACGAATAAACTGTATCCAGGGAACGAGCAAATGAAAAAGTGAGGACAGGAGATATCTTATTTTTGTTGTTTGTTTCCAAAGAGTCCACCCCCACATAGGTCACTTGGAATTCATTTGTCTACATCCTGGACTGCACGTAGGGGAAAAAAGAAACGCCTGGGATCTGAGAAAGAGGAATGCGATAGGGCATGGGAATCACAGCGTCACGGTGGCCACCAGAGCATAGCTTGGCTCCTCTTAAAACAAGCAAGCACCGTCGGACCTCTGCAAGAGCAGCCCTGCTATCAGGCTACCTATCAGAGCCTGGATGCCTGAGAAAAAGTGTGTGGGATTTCACCCGGAGCCTGGGGCGTTGCAGGGCTCTTGGAGCTGCTGCTTTCCTCTTGACATCCAGCGCTCCTCGGTGACCTCGGCAACAATCCAGTGTACTGTTACAGTTCATTTCAATAATTAAACAGTGCAGGGATGGCAGGGCTTTCTTGTTGTCAATAGAAAAGCAGGGCTGCAGTTTGCTGCTTTTTTTTTTTTCCCTCTCTCTTTCTCCCTTTCCCTCTGCTGAAATCCGAAGTGTTTGTTTTTAATTATATTAGCTAGAGACAATTAATTTCACAATCCGAACAAAAAAAAAAAAAGAACCCCACGTTTTGCGAGAAGGACTGGCAATTGGTAAATGCAATTATTATTGTAGCACATTTTCAAAGGAAGAGATCCCAGCTCCAACAAAGTCATATGTATAAAATTTCAGTCATAGAATATAGTCTCAAACAGCAGATTTACTCTGCAAGAGATGGGAGCTGCTCTCCCATCTGGAGCTATGTTCTGTTCATGCCACGTGGACCCATTTGATACCAGCTCTGTAAAAAAACACCAGCCAGCAAAGCAGCCTCCTGTCCATCAGCTCCTCCAAGGAGCTGCCTGATGTGCTCCTTTAAGCTTGCCTGACGTAGAAATGATTAATACCAGCCCCTTTTTAAGCACAGCCTCTCAACAACAACCTAAAAAACCCCACTCTCTGTGCAAACGGCAGCATTTACATTTCTGCTGCCGGAGCAAAAAAAATGAAAATAATTCAACTTTATGCCTTGCAAAAAATTTCCTACAATTAAAAACCGATTTTTTTGAGGCGCTGGCTGTGCCCCTTTCATTGCCCATCTGGCTGCCTCCCAGCTGCTCCCTGGCTGGCTCCGTGCTCTGCCACCAGCGTGGCCCTTGTTCCCAGCATTGGTCCTGCAGGATTGTGGGGCCACAGTCTGGCCTCACTTACACTGATTTACTTTTATGGGATTCAGTCAAAACGCTGCGGATTTATGCCGCCGAGGCAAGCAGCAAAATTTAACTCCTGGGGTCGGGAGTGCTGGTGGGGATTCAGGTCCTTAGGGAATGTTTTGTGCTGGCCCTGGTGACAGCCGTGCCAGCTCTGCTGTCACACTCCCATTCCTGATTTACATGCCTCGCAGAGCTTTTACCTTTCCCCATTTCCTACCGGTGTCATTGACAAAAGAATATTAAACCAAAATACACTGAGGCATCGCTGCCTTGGAAGCGGTGTCTGACATCCTCATTCCCACCGAGCAGTGTTCCATTTCCCAAACAGCTGAATCCTTCCAGTGGGGCGGCTGCAGAGGGAAGACCAGATCCACAGCAAGGTTTTGACATAAGCTGTACCTAAATTGTAGGCCTGGGAGATTATTTAACTTGAGTCAGGAGTTGGTCTTTGCAGCCTGCACGGAGAAAGTCGGGCATTGTGGATGGGGGAAGCACAGCTCTGGGAATCTAACAAGGGAAATATTTTTGTTCAACAGCTGAAGCATCCTGACAGAGGAAGGACAATCCACTCCTTGGTATTGCAATGGGTCCTCTCCTCAGGAACTGCCCTGGCTCCAAGCAGCACCTTCCTAGTGTGAGTACCATCCCAGCCACAAACAACCCAGCTCCAATGTCTTCATTTCCCAGAGGAGCCCTATGGAGCCCTTGTTTTAAACCAGTAAAAGGGAAATCTTTTACCCCTCCCCTACTAAAGTGAACCTTTAATCTCATCTTGTCCCGTCCTCCTGCCATGGCTGGGACACCTTCCACTAAAACAGATTTCTCCAAGCCCTGTTCAATTCAACCCAGCCTTAACTTGCAGAGGTATTGGTGGACAGCAGCTCCTGTGGGTTATGGGTGGTGGTAACCTTTATTTCCACCCCTTTTTGAGGCTCCCAAAACATTTTTCATTAAAATAATCAGCAAAAAGCAGTCTATGGATTCCAAGGACCAAGTAACAGCTGTCAGAGGATTATTTTCTGTATTTAAGGTCTAAAGCAGGAGTTAAACACAGATCAGGCTTTAGGGCTGCAGGTGAGGCTCTCACCTTGGCCTTTGCAGTTCACACCTCCAAGCATGGCAAACCTCTCACCTCTTAATTTCTGGACTTGATGATCTTAGAGGTCCTTTCCAACCTTAATGATTCTGTGACCCACCAATCCTCCAGGAACGAGGGGGTAAAAATATTCCTTGTGCACAGGAATTTTCCAAGCAGAGAAGCAGCTGCTGAAGGTGCAGCCACTTGTGGTGGAGCTGCTCTTGGTTTCCAGGAGAGCTCCCCAGAATCTTGCAGAACTGTGTTGATCCATGCCACCATCACAGGGACCAGCCTTGCCCTTTTCCCTGTGTTTCTGGTCCCTCTGCTTGCTCTTTTTTTGGCGGGAGGAGAAAACCTTGCAAGGCTGAAATGAAATATTAAGCCTCATTCTTTCCAGGTAAGTGCATGCCAAATCTCGCAACGATGTTGGCAGGCTCCCAAAGTTGCAAAATAATGAAGAAAACATTGAGTTTAGGACTCTGTGCCCGTTTTAGCAGCATTCCTTGTAAGTGCAATTAAAGCTGCCACTGATTTGACCTCAGGAAACACAGCAAATATACACTGGAGTGCTGAAAAATCACCTTGAAAGGGGATTGAAGTATGCCCACAATCTTGCTCTTAAAAAAGAACAAATAAATTCATTATTTAAAGGCCATTGGAGTCCTCACCTGCACATCCATTGTAGGCCAGGCCCAGCAGGAGCTGGGGTGCCTGGATTAAAAGCAGCTTTCAGCATCTTTTGGGGTAATGCTGAGCTGATTTGGTCTATGGATGTGTTGTTTAGCACCTGTTGATGAAGATTTTGCCCACATCTGGACCACCTGGGAGGGCACCTACCCACAAGGCAGATCCAAATCTTGACTGCAGGATGGGACAAGAAAACAGCGTAGAGATGCATAAAGGCAGTTTAAGGACATTTGTGCCTTGCTGCCACCTGCCATTGCCATTATTGATGGATGCTGGTGTTGCAGGGAGAGGCCTCTCAGTGTGAAATCATTTTTTGCCATCCTTTGGTCTCCACTATCCCATTTTTTGCAGAAGTTAATGACAGATGCAACTTTCCTGGCTCCAGAGGTAGTGAAAATAAAGCATAACATTACAATATGCTATGAAATATGGAATTACCACAATGTAAGCCTGTTCTAGCTATAATACACTGAAAACAAAGGTTTTGAGCTCTTATCCTCAAGGATATTGCACAGTAAGGTAAAAAGTCTCAGAGGAAAAGCTAAGATCCTTGGAGTCACTGTGGTGGCCTCACACAGACCTGTAGAAAGCTGACTTCAATGATTTATTGTTCAAATTCATTTCCACCTATAAGACAAATGAAAAAGATTTGCTTTTTCCCCATTTAATCTTTTTTTAAAATTTTTTTAGATAACACCAGAAACACAGAAGTCCCTGGTGGTACCAGCAGCAATGCTGCTGCTGCATCTGTGGGTGACACAGACTGTCCACACACTTTTTTCCTGACACAGCTCTCTAATTCAGTTCAGAAGAATGACATGAGCTGCCTGAACATCTGTTAGAAAGTGCAGCTGAGGAAAAAAAAATAAAATTCTCCCTGGGACACACCATGGAGCAGGAGAACTTGAACCTCCTGCCATTGGTTTCAGTGGCAGGGGCTCAGACCCACTGACCTCTGGTTGTCCCCTCAAAATAGACTGGGAAACCAGAATTTTATAGTTAGGTGGTTATTTCTTCTGGAGCCAGGAACTGCAATCCTAATGACATGATTACAGCGCTGAAAAGTGATCTAAGGCAATAAAACAGAGGATATTTACCTTGAGGACAGTTGTGTTTTGTTATATATTTAAGAGAAATAACATGCTTGGCTAAGACACNTCAGCAGAGGTAAAGCTGAGACATGGAAATAAGACTGGGCAAGGATTTCTGATCCACAGGTGCCTCTATCTGCTGCTGCACTCCATGTAATCCCTTCTGAAAGCCTGGAAAGTTCTATCATGGGATAAGTGAGGTTTCCTGACTCCATTCCTGCAGTGAGGAGGCACCACAACCTCAGTTCTCCTTTGATTGAAGACTTTCTCCTACTTTGCATTGCAAATATATGTGTGACTAATTCAAACCCACTGGCTTTTTCCTACTTTTTTCCTCTCCAGTTTTCCCTTTCACTGAAATAATGTTTGCTTCTCCCAGGCCTTGAGATCAATAAGTTCACTCACAATAAACAGGTGTTCTTGGAGCTCCAGCTAAAATGATGCTGTTGTGTTGAGTGGAATAAAACTTAAAACATTTATGATAAATCACCATTCATAAAGTTTTTCCTAATTTCCATGTATTTCTGGTTTCTCTACTCCTGTCTAGACTTAGTAGATGTATTTGAATTCTGGATTTAGCACCTGGCTAAATCCTACTAAAATCCTTCAAAAAGTTTCACCCCAGTTCATTTAACAAAATAAAAGCCTGGCACAACTAGAAACCATTAGAAAAACATGAAAAGCTCTGATTTATGCTGGATATCAGAGGAAATCATCTCATCCCCTCTGATATGCAATCTATGAATGCAGAATATTTCGGCTGACTCATGAGAGTCCCAGAATGGCACTAGATGTTGACAGATATATTAAGAAGAGCTAAGCAATTTTTTTGTACCAACGCAGAGGCAGGGGAGATGTGTTCATTAGCTGTTGGTGAAATTACTGAAAGTGCTGCAATAAACTTTGGTAAACTTTTTACCTTCCCTAATCACGGGCTTACCTGGGTCACAGGCATTAGTCATGGATATTCATTGCAAACTGCAAGCTCATAAAAGACAGCATATGGCAGCCCCAAATTTCTTGCTATATAAAGTTAAATTCACAGTAATAACATCTGTACAGAATTTAGAGCCCCACCAATTAAAGCGAGGTCAACGTGCCGAGGCAGAGATTGATGGCATTGTGCAAATCTTAAACGACAAGTTAAATAGGTATAAAATAAACAAACAACTTTATTTCTTATTAAAGAGCAGACAAGCGGGGTGAGAATGCTGAGTGCTCAGTAATGAGGGCCAAGAGGAGCAGGGCAATGCTGTGAGTTGGAACTCAGCTGTGAGGGGTGCACATGGAGCAGGCTCTTGATGCCTTTTTCTTGATGGTATAACACAAATAACAAATAAATAACAAATAAAAACTGCTGGGCAGGACCCTGAAACCCCAACCTGTGAAACTCAGGCTAAAAAGTATTGAAGGAAGAAGAGGAAGGACATGAGGAGTGGATGAGGTCACTTGGTTTGTTCAGCTGGAGAAGAGGAGACTCATCTTGGTCAACAAGTTCTTCAGGAGGAGCAGGTAACAGCTCAATTCTGGGTATAGGAGGAGCACCTCCATAATAACTTAGGTTCTGGATTGTTTGTTTTTCTTAAGTGGGTGATGTAAATTTTCTAAAGTGGTTTCTGCCTTAATTTTTCAGTGAGTGATGCAATTTTTGCAGAAAGAAACAGCTAAATTGCAAGTGGTGACTAAAATCACCATAATTGGGCTGACCCCACCATGGAGCTCTTTCCTTCGTCTGTCGTGCTGCACTTGAAATTTAGGAGGTCCTTGTCCATAAAAACAAAATACTGGAGAAAACTTCCTGTTTCAAAGGTTGAATTCACCCAAATCTGCAAGTAAAACTAAAAGGTTTTAAACCAAGATAAATTGAAAAAATATAAATTATACCTTTACCTGAAGCTTGAGTAGGTTCTGTGCTTTTAGTGCAGTGTGACCTTCAGGTCCTTATCCAAAGGGATTCAGCTCAGACTTTCCCAATTCACAGCCAGGATTTTTGCTCATGGTTTTCCACAATGCTGCACATGAACGTCTAAAGCAACGTTTCCAACTCTACAGCAGGGTAAGGGGAATGGAAGGAAGGGGAATGTATGTTTTGCTCAGCTGTGAAGCTGGAGACAAGCAAACTTGTGCTTCTTTGGGTTTTTTTCCCATGCAGTGAGAAAAACATGCAAATGAAGTGTGAAAGAGAAATTATTCTGCAAGCAGACAGGAGCAGCATCACTGGAAGAACAGGGCCACCAAGAGAATCCCAGATCCAGGGCGCAACTGAGAGAAATCACAGAAAGCTGGGACTGACACCAACACATTGATGGGCAAAGGTGATATTTCAAAGGGAATAATCAATGAAAAATAGACAAATAGACCTTTCTTTTTTTTTAATTTTAATTCTATGGAGATAATTTGGAATAGGATGGGTGAAGAAAGCTATTACAAAATTCCAAAAACCTGCTATATCACCATTTCTCAACTGCCAAATCCTGCTCTTGTGTGTGTCCAACCTAAATCATCTACTCTTGATTTAGTCATAGAGTTTTCTGTTTCCAAAGCAGGAAAAAGGCTGAAATACCTTGTTGGAAGGAGAAGTTGGGCAAGGGAAATATGTTCTGCTGACCAAAAAATGAAACCATGTGTGAACAAAGGAAATGCTGTACTGGTTATCTTTAAATCGATGTATTTATCAGCACTATTTTTTTACCAAGGGTTTTCCTGGCAAGCTCTTTGTTATCATAAAGGAAACTCACGGCTGGCAACTCTTTGTGGTGGTCATTCACTAAAAATGAGAATTTAGTCTCTTCTGGCGCTGTATCAATCTCCACTAGAGCCTTATGTATAAACTAACTCTGAATATTGACTCAAAATTTGGAACAGTGAGTGCATTTCTGAGCTTAGAGATGAGCCTGATCTCTTTTTCCTCCTGTAAAGAATAATAATGTCTTACTTAGAAGAACCTGTAATATTTCTGGCCTGCACTCAGTGTCTTGTACAGCTGAAACACTGGGTTTTGTTAAGCAAGGAGAGAGACTTTTCTTAGCTTGGGAGTCATCCAGGGAAAAATAGGTATGGGATGGAAGTATGCAGGAAAGGCAATAGGTGATGATGTTCTTTAGGCTGCACTTCCCAGCCAAGGTTGTATCGTATTTCTTGGATACCAAGCAACTTGGAACTGGGCAGTTATCTGATGGATTTACAGCTTGGAAACGTTTTACCTCAGAAAACCCCGGCGTGCCAAAATCCAGGAGTTTAAAGGAAGTGTCTTTGTTTCCAGAAGGATTCTGCTGGAAGTGGGTGAGCTCAGCCCGTGGAACTCAGGTGATGCTCAGACCCCCAGGGCATGGCCCCAAATCCTGCCAGGACTGGGGCAGCCTCCCCTGTGAGAACATTCTACCTTCAGGGCTCCTCCTTTTACCCATCCCTGCAGCAATTTTGGTGGCAGAATTGCCCCAGGCCCAAGCAACAAGGTAGACCTGGAAGCCCTTGAGTAATTTGGGACACAACCAATGTCCCTTGTGCTGTCCCCATTGCTCTTGAACAGCTCAGCCCCAAAAAGGGGCTTGCAGTGCTCAGCTCTTGCTCTATCTTGTTTCTAAACAAGGATTTTCTGCCTTTGATGTTTTGGGAGAAGTCTCCAAAAATTATCAGTTTTGATTCGCAATGGAAAAAAACTCAAACTAAACCCACCCTAGAAACTTTCAAATTGAAACAACCGCAAAAAAAAAGAAAAAAAAGTAATTTCAGCTAGCTACACATGTAATTTATGGGAATTTGCATATTTATGTTCAGTAAAGAGACCAAAAGCTTTGGAAAGGTAGAGGTGTTGCCTGTTTGTGTGCAGAAAACAGCAGTTTCATTGATTTCTTTCCACTGTGATGCAGTTTCCATGTGAGTTATTGGTGGCACCTTGTTTCAACCCCAAAGAAAAAGGTGTTTCAGTGGATGGTGAAGCCTCTGCTATATTTGTTTGCTGGGTATTAATTGGTTAATTCTCATAAGGGTTTTGTAGAGGAGACAACGTTTGCCAAGGTGGTGCCGAACCAACAAATCCTAATGATGAAGTTCTAAATCTGAAAATTTCATATGAAAATGTTCATTATGACTCAATTTTGGTTTTTATTTTTGCAAAGGTATCTGTATTGAGCCATACAGCAGGAGCTGAGAGGAGCCTGGCCAGCACCACACATGATCAGAAATAGAAATCCTGAGCTCAGCCAGGAGTGATGGAAGAGTTTTGGCTGGATGGTGCACAAAAAGCTTCGTGCAGTCACAGGTTGGTGGTGGGAAAGTGTGCCAAAGCAAAAAAAAAAAAACAAAAAAACACTCAAAATTGTTCTCATGGTTATGCTGGGGATTTGGTTGGTTTTTGCTGTTTCTTTTTTATTTCTGAAAATAAAAAAGGATTGAAGGCTTTCCAGGCTATTATTAATAATGATTATAACATAATAATTCTATATGCAATTTTATGTATAATTTGATATACAGCGTACTTTATACATGCACAATATTGTTTTATGCATGCACAATATTATTTTATACGTGCACAATACTATTTCACATGTACATAGATGTAATCATGTCACAGTGCCCTGTTCAGGAGATGCATTCCTGGCTCCCAAGCTCCTCAAAATGAGTTCAACCTGTGTGGCCCTGAGCAGAATGGCAGACAGGCATATTTTTTTATTGCTGATTCCAACTCTCATAAATTCTTAACTTGCTTAGAGTTCGCCAGATTAAATGAAAAGTTACTGTAATTAGGGATTTATTAAAACATGAATCCTTGACCCAATAGAATATAATAACTCATTTGTTTCAAATAAGGCCTCTTTAATTGTTCCATCATTGGCCTGAGCAGCCTGTGCAGTGCAGAGTCACGTGTGTTCTCCAAATCCACTTGCAAAATGCTCTGTGAAATTTTTGATCCCCACTCCACTCCATAGGCAGAAACCCTAAAACAAAAATATGTCATTTTAATTAAAAATTCAAGTGCTGAAAGCCCTTACTATTCTGCACTACAAAGCAAAGTGAAAATGCTCTTTCTATGCAAAAGGTTCTATTTTAACTTTTTTGTGGAGAACCTTCCTTCTCTGTGTCTTCAAAACCAATAGTTATTGATTTACAATCTTATAAAACAAGACTGTAAAATCCTGTACTCTGGAACTATAAATAGATATTTTAAAAATATAAGAAAATTGCTCCCAAATCAGGTCTATATAAGGCACTAATCAGCAGACAGCCATTTTGCAGGGGAATATAAACTGCAGAAAATAATTCCCATTGAAAATGCAAAGAAATCTGAGACTACACACAAACAATGCAGGCAGAATTAAGGAATTACCCATTCCTCCTCCCCATCTTTGAAATAAGCCTCCTCTTTTTCTTTAATTGGTTGGCTGTAGAAAGCATATTGCTATATTTGGGTCCTGTTTCCCTGTATAAGAATAGTCCTACAAGGAATTCCCAGTAAAACAGCGTTGCAGTTCTACAGTATATTAAAAAAATACCATTGGAAAGTGTTATCCAATGGGCAGATGTTAACTTAAAGTGCACATTGTTTGGAAAAGGAGTTAATTAACAAGTTATTAATTGGATAGAAAGTCTGAAACTGTTGTACTTCTAGCAAATACATAATTTTCTTCAAGTATTATTAAAGCGTTTTTGTTGTACCTATTAAAGATTCTTGTCTCTAAGTTAATTTCATTATGCTAATAAGCTATCATCGTTACAGAACCTAAGCTTTGATCCATGTTAATTGTCGTGATCTTCAAAGACAAAGTCACCACTTACTTTAAATGAATTTTACATCTTTTTAAAGAATCACACGGAAATTAGGGGAAGTAATTAATTTTTTATTATGTGTCTCAATATTTTTAAGGGAGGAAGTCAATGGTATTGGCTAGAATTCATTTTAACATTTAACTAGGGAAAACAGCATGAGGCAAAAAAACGTTCAGATGCAAAAGATTAAAGAAAATTTGAAACTGGGACCTAATTTGTCTTGATAAACTTTGGTGTTTAATATGCTTCTTTTGTTCTCAGTGTGAAACTGCAGGGTTTTGATTTGTAAAAACTTTTTGAAGAATTAATTCTTTCTAATTTTTATTCCTTTCTTTTCTTTCCTTGTACTCGGAGACAGCGGAGTTGACCTTCAAACCATAACACTTTTAAATATCTGTGAATATACAAGGTTAAATCTATTAGTGGTCTGAGATTAGCTGTTCTGCATTTGCAAAGTGTGTACCTTCTGCAGCAAATTTTATCTCCTGGTGAATGATAACGAGCTTACATCCACCCTACAAGTTTTCAACAAATAATGGGATATGTGTTGTAAGTGATCTATTCCTCTTTCCTTTAAGTGTTGGTTATTTTAACCCTTTGATGTTGCACAAAGCTCAGTTCTGAGCCTGTGGGGCATTTTTCTTGTTGAGATCAGGACCTAAATGTTTGCTTTGTCATCACTGCTGGGATTGAAAATTGGCAGTTCTGCTTTAGTTTTTTCAGACCTATTTTGCAAAAAAGTGGAAATAAGAATATAAAGGAAATATGTGTAAGAAAAGTAACAAAAGTGGAAAGATTCTGCTGTGTTTTCCTGACAGGATTTTCAATTTAAAGCCTTGCTCTATGTTGTATTTGCACAGCACAAGCATCCTGTTGCACTAGAAGTGAGAAGATAAAAGGCAGCAGACAAAAGTAATTTCAGGATGGTAGCAGCAATTGAAAGAACAGCCAGATTTACCCTCTTCCTCCTCCCTGGTTAGCTGCACATAAGTGTTGAAAATGCAAGAAACCCTCAAGTTTGAGCTGAACCTCAGATTTCTGCGGCAGACAGGTGGTGAGCTCAGCACCAGGATTTGCCAACATTAATGCTGAACTCATTTAGGCTAACACCAGGCTTGAGTGACCCTCATCTGGATTTAACCTCTGCCCTATCAATCCAGACATACTTTCAGATCTCAACATCAGTTTTGCATTTTTTTATTTTTTTTTAGCATAGCTGACTTTAATCATTAAGCAGCTTTCATAACTGGAGCATATACATGTGCTGCTCAGTGCTCTTTGGTTTGTAATCTCAGGTTCTGCCCAAATAATCCCCAGCATCTGAGTGAATTGAGCTGAAGTTCAAAATTCTTTGATTGAGAGTGCAGTCATGATTTGGCTCTGCTGCTTTTCTCGTTTTGTTGCAGGAGCTTTAGTGTGCTAAAAAGGACAGATATGTTGCTCGTTATTATCATTATTAATAGTTGTATTAAGGTTGGGCTCATTGGTCTTGGAGGTCTTTTCCAAACTAAATGATTCTGTGATTCTCTTATTTTAACATTTGGGCATTTGTTCCAGTAAAGAATTTTTTATGAAGCAAGTTTTTCTTTGTTTATTTCATTTTTTATTTTGGTTTCTAAACGTCAATTTTGATTAAGTTCAGTTATAAAATATTTATAATTTTTCTGTTTTGATGCTCTTTTGAAACTCCTTAGGTTATAGTGAGTATAAGGCATGGCATGAAGACATAACCCACCCTGCTCTACAGAGAACCAAGAGTTTCTTCACCACTTTAATAAATAAATTAATAAGTAAAGGAAGGTAGTGCCTCCCAAGCTATCCTCCCCTCGCCTGAGCAACTGAAAGGTGCAATTCTGCCTATCACATCTTTTCTTAATAAACATAACAGCCCATAAATGTTTATGTAAATACACAGTTTAAAAGGACTCATCCCAGCAGCACTGTGCTTGTCAAGTGAGTCATTTTTTCACCTGGCAGGATGATGTTGTAAGGCTCAGTTGTCTTAACTAATCCTGGCTAAAAAGCAAAATTCTGTTTTGTAAGAAAATTCCTGGCCAGCTCTAATCTTAACCTCTTGCCTGTCTGTAGCTTCTAAATCGATGTCACAGTTGTAATAGCTTTGAGAACCCATATGTTTGTAAACTAAATAAACCTTGATATTCAAAGGAGATGAAGACAAGAATTACATCTCTTGGCAGTGGTGCTCTGAGCTCCGTTTCAGCTCGTGTTGGCTCCTCATTTTTATGCCCGTGCACCACGCCAAATCTGCCTTATCTATGCAAACATATTAACACTGGCTGTTTGCTAAGGCTGTGATGCATCAGCCTCTTATCTGCAGTTCTGACCCTAATGTTACATAATAACTCGGGATCGGTATTTCTTGATAGTTCACTGGGACCGCCTTCGCTTTCTCAACTCCTCACTCTCCTACCCACTGACTAAATCAGCTCCTGGCTGCTCTCTGCCAGCTAAGGCAAGCAGGCTGCCAAAAAGCTTCCTGCTCAAAGATCTCTGCATCCTCTCTGTGCCACGGGCCATCACCCTGCAGCTCCAGTGTTTTATTTCCCAGGTAATTTCCCCCATTTTATTGAACTTACATGGTTTGGCTTTAGGGATGTGACCCCAGATCATCCCAAAGCTGCCCCAAACTGCTCATCCTTTTTTTCTGTCATTAGACAGGTTTGAATATCTTCTTAAAACAAATGGGTGTTCTATTAACGTGTGAAAAATTTCTGCACTAAACATAATAAAAATGCCACCCTAAATACCATATATGAATACTGATAAGTGTTCCTAATACTGCCTACTAAGACTATTAATGCCAAAAGAAGAAAATAAATATTTGTCATCAGTTCTATCTGGCCAAAACTCTTCCTTTAGGAATAGAATAACACATTCCTTTGCAGTATATAATTGCTTTAATTATCTTTTGGCCTATCCACAAAAGCTTGGTTCCATCTTTCTCCCCACAGCGTCCGAAAGAATATGTAATTCCAACTCTCAAAATAATAATAATAAAAAAAGTATGAAAAGAATCTCCTTTAGCTATTTAGGAAAGGCTCAGAAAACTTTCTTTGGCATGGCTGTGGTGTATGCCAAGAACTTTCCTATTTGTGGAAGATGTCCCCAAGCTCTTTGCTATTGTTCTGAGGTCCTGTCCTTGCCCAGTCTGGCTTCTCAGCATTCCTACAACAGCTCTGCTCATCCCCCATCCCATCTCCAGTGTGCAGCCTGCAAATGTGGGAAACTGAGTCAAGCCCTTTAAACCTTCCAGACTCAGTGAGGAAGCCAAAAGCATGAAATGTAGGAGTTTTTTGGGTTTCTCTCCTCTTAATGAGGAGTTTGCAAGGTCCAAGAGCTTCTATTGCTTCTCACGGCTGTAAATGTCTGGTTAACAGCCTCCAAGAAAACTCAGGAAAGCCAAAGGGTGGAGGGCTTTGGGAGGCTGGCTCTCTCAAACTTTCTGTTTCCAACCCACCCTTTGTCTGATATCACTAAAAAGAGCCCCAGAGCCCTGGACATGATGGGCAATGGGCCTGTGTGGCATTTAGGGCTGGTCTCTACTGCAAAATGTTCATACTGCAACTTCTCAATTCTTTTTCCTCCCTGGCTATTAAAAATTCCNTCCCCCATTTTATTGAACTTACATGGTTTGGCTTTAGGGATGTGACCCCAGATCATCCCAAAGCTGCCCCAAACTGCTCATCCTTTTTTTCTGTCATTAGACAGGTTTGAATATCTTCTTAAAACAAATGGGTGTTCTATTAACGTGTGAAAAATTTCTGCACTAAACATAATAAAAATGCCACCCTAAATACCATATATGAATACTGATAAGTGTTCCTAATACTGCCTACTAAGACTATTAATGCCAAAAGAAGAAAATAAATATTTGTCATCAGTTCTATCTGGCCAAAAGTCTTCCTTTAGGAATAGAATAACACATTCCTTTGCAGTATATAATTGCTTTAATTATCTTTTGGCCTATCCACAAAAGCTTGGTTCCATCTTTCTCCCCACAGCGTCCGAAAGAATATGTAATTCCAACTCTCAAAATAATAATAATAAAAAAAGCCTGAAAAGAACCTCCTTTAGCTGTTTAGGAAAGGCTCAGAAAACTTTCTTTGGCATGGCTGTGGTGTATGCCAAGAACTTTCTTATTTGTGGAAGATGTCCCCAAGCTCTTTGCTATTGTTCCGAGGTCCTGTCCTTGCCCAGTCTGGCTTCTCAGCATTCCTACAACAGCTCTGCTCATCCCCCATCCCATCTCCAGTGTGCAGCCTGCAAATGTGGGAAACTGAGTCAAGCCCTTTAAACCTTCCAGACTCAGTGAGGAAGCCAAAAGCATGAAATGTAGGAGTTTTTTGGGTTTCTCTCCTCTTAATGAGGAGTTTGCAAGGTCCAAGAGCTTCTATTGCTTCTCACGGCTGTAAATGTCTGGTTAACAGCCTCCAAGAAAACTCAGGAAAGCCAAAGGGTGGAGGGCTTTGGGAGGCTGGCTCTCTCAAACTTTCTGTTTCCAACCCACCCTTTGTCTGATATCACTAAAAAGAGCCCCAGAGCCCTGGACATGACGGGCAATGGGCCTGTGTGGCATTTAGGGCTGGTCTCTACTGCAAAATGTTCAAACTACAACTTCTCAATTCTTTCTCCTTTTTCCTCCCTGGCTATTAAAAATTCCACTTTTAATGCAAAGCAGAGCTGGAGTTCTGTGACCACCCTATGAGCGCAACAATCTGCAACTCAGTTATAGGAAATCATTCCCTTTAAACGAGACACTGAGGATGTGATCCAAAACAGGATTTCCAGTATTCCATGACCTAGATGACAGCTAAATTGACCTGCCTATATTATGCTTAAAAGTAAAATGGAAAATGATCCCATTTTCCAATGTGTTAGTGAGAAAATATAAGTGAAAGGAAATCAAAGAGCAGCCTCTGATGCTCAGTGGAGGTGGCCTTTATGTTGGACAGATTTGTGCATAATTCCAGCACCTGGAGCTTAGAACTTTTCATCTTGAAAACTTTGGTTGTGACTGGGTATTACATCCTTTTTTATCTCTCAGAGAAGTTAATGGTGCTCTGAGAAAAGCCCTTTGATTTTGCTACTTTCCAGATCAGTTGATTATGAAAACGAAGCTTGACTCGAGACTTGCTGTGGGAATGGTATTCAAGCACTGGTTAAGTGCCAGAATGTGTTGGGAAGGAAGAGTTTCCAGAAAAATATCACCCTGATTAAAACCTGATTTGACTGAGTTTTCTCTATGCAAAGGGTTACCAGAATAGTAAGACAACGTTGTTAGTCAGAGTTTCCTTCCCTTTCTTGATCATTACCAGTGATGGTTTTATTGCTGCTTTTTGAATGATTATTGTAAGAACAGCTCATCCACGAGCTGCTTAGGTACTGCTTGCCTCACTCCTCACATGATATGTTAAATGTCTTGTTGATGCCTGTCCTTGTTTGGCAATTTTTCCACAATGCCCTTTTATTCTTTATAATATGTTTAATTGGATATATGAGGAAAAGATGGGAAGAAAGCCATAATACCAATGGGATTTTTGCTCCCTACATTATGCTCTTCATGAAGCCACCCTTGTGACTATTAACAGAAAGCAGCCCTTCAAAGGACAAAATTAAATCAGCAGACAGCAGAAGACAATAAAAAATGCTATTTTGATAATTGCAGGGTTTATACATTTTTATTTCTTTTTTAAGGCCGTTTGTGAAGTTCATATATTTGGTTCTTTTCAAAAGATAATAAATACTGTGGGCAGACCATATTTGATAGTGGTTGAGTAAGATCTTTAAAAATGGCCATGGCCACGCTACCACTCTGTAAATATTGACTGAACAAACACCCACCACGGGATTTCTGTGAAACATGACTTCTTTTTCGTTCTCTCTTTGCCATGGATGCAGTTAAAACACCCTACTGTATTCTGAGAGTGCTGTCCTGCTCTTGGTAGGAGATCACAAGATGTTGGGGTTAACTGTCAGATGCTTTGCTCTTCTAAAGACCTTTGCCTTTTAACTAAATGCTTGCTTATCTTTCTAATTTAACATAGTCCCACATTCTTTTTGTAGTAATTTTGGACTATCTGATAACATATAATGGAAAACATGTTTATGTCTTCCACTAGTTCTTGTTGCATATTTCAAATGCTTAGAACAACAATTTTCAGAAGCTTTCATTAAGGTTAATTTAAAAACTACATTAAATACAAACAGATTTTCTCACAAACAAAATGCAATGTGTACTTAACAGACTTCTGTATGTTATATTTGATAAACTACCTCATATAAATGCAAATTCTGACTTTCTGCCAGAACAAGGTGGTACAGAAAATATTTCTATTAAACAAATAATGCTGGGAGAGCAAACTTCAAGTTACGGTATGTTACACTGAGAAAGAAGATTTTTTTTTCCACTGAGGTCAGATATATATTTATTTTATTTGCTCTGAGTACTTTGCTGCTTCTACACTAAAGATGATGTAGCACAGCTCTGTATAAAAGGCAGGTACATGTATACATAGGATAAATATCCATTTTTAGCCCATTTCTTTGTTATTGTTCTAGATGGGTATTACTGGTTCATTTTGCTTTACAGAACAGCGATGTGGGAAGATGTCATGCTCTGAGCTGAATGCCAAAACTGAGCCAGAAGGGTTGGGAAGAGGAGGAGCAATGCTCACACCTGGAATTGTGAGGTATGATCTGAACAGATCAGATTGGAACAGAGGAATGATCTGAGCAGATCAGATTGGAACAGAGGTATGATCTGAACAGATCAGATCTGAACAGAGCTATGATCTGAACAGAGGTATGATCTGAGCAGATCAGATCTGAACAGAGCTATGATCTGAACAGAGGTATGATCTGAACAGATCAAATCTGAACAGAGCTATGATCTGAGCAGAGCTCCGTGCGCGTTTCTTGGGTGCAGCTCATGGCGCTGCCGCTGGATAACGCTCACTTGGTAAAGGAGCGTGAAAAATAAAGCTGCCAGAGGCCACTGAAGAGCATATGATGGGAACAAACTGAGTCACCAGCAGTGGGGCTGACATTGTTGGTGGAAACTGGGACACCCGCGTGAGCCATTGTTCGCTGCACCTCGTCTGGTTTATGTAGCTGGCTGAGTTGAAAGCTGGATCGGCGCTAACCTTGGGCTTGGAGGGGGATTGGTGCCATGTGGTTTCAATTGGCCATGGATGCTTTCAGCTCCTGCTGCCAGTAACGAGCTGTCCTCCAGGTCCTCCCACAGCCGTGGTGCTGTCCCAGCTCACCCTGATGGGGCTGTGGTGAGCGCTGCTTCCTGACGTGGTCCCTTTCAGCAGGAGCTGCTCCGCAGTCTGCTGCGAGAGAGGGTTTATTCACTCTTCCCTCTGTCCCAGTAGCTGCAGCTGCTGAGGAGTTTTCCCTGAATACATTTTGCTGTGCAAAAGGGCTTTTTTTACTTTTTAAACTGGTTCCTTTCCTGGCTTGGTCCGATGCTGCCCTTGGTGCAGTTGTGGGAATATCTGAGGCTGTGAGTTGTTCTCTTGTGCTGTTTTCATTTGAAGGTTGTGCTGCTTTCACCACCTATTTCCTGGCACACACAGCTCTTGTCTGAGAGTGTTTTTTGTGGACATGGGGGTGATGAGACCCACAAAAATAGTGAGTGATCACTTCAACCACCACCAAATTACAGCCATGCCTGAGGCAAACTGCAACAGCTTTGTGACAGTGTCACCATGCTATCTTTGTGACAGAGATGGAGATAATGAGAATTAATTAATCAGTCTTTGATTAGAAAAAAAGAGGAGGGGGAAATCCTTGTGCTGTGATTCCACTACAAAAATGCATGAAACTGGTGAGGTTTTTGTTTGATGTTACTTCTCAAATGTAGGGCAGGCTTTTGTAATGCAGAGCTGAGGGTTTCATGGCTGCTGGGTTGGTTACCCATCACTGATGGACCACAGGGGCAAGAGATCCTCACTTTATAGAAAAACACATGCTCAAAACTAACACCACGAGACTGTGGAGATGTTTTTACTCTCACAGTGCAAAATCTGTCTCTAATTCAAAGATCTTGCAAGTCCCAGGTACAATCTCGTTGGCTGGAGTCAACCCTGCCTTCTTTACAGTCCCGGGGGTGAAATTTTGTCTTGTACTCCTTAGACTGATGTCTAAACCTTAGAAATTGATCTCTTATGATAAAACATGAACTACATGGTGCCAGTGTCTGACTGGAATTACAATTATCTAAGTAGATTCATTTGTATCCCTTTCATAGCAGCTTTTCTCTGGGCACAAGATTTTTCTGTGGGGCATGGGAAGAACTAAATTAATCTTATAAAGAGGAAGGGGTTTACACTGAAATCGATAGTTACAGAATTAACTGGGTAAATGACTTTTTCTTAATTCTTTCTCTTCTCAGAAGATGAAGTTTTGATGGGTACACAAATCCAATGGCTGCCAAAAAGCTGATATCACATGAAATATTTCATCTCAGCTGCGCTGAGCAAGTCTAGACTTTGGTATTAGTGAAAATTTTGAGTGTAAAAAATGTCAGTGTTGAAGCAGGGAAAAATGCCCTATTCTGGTTATTAACTATGAGTAACTAATGAAGTTATGTTTTCAACAAATGTTGTCACTTCAGAAAGAGTTACTTGGCTCTCCTGGGCAGCTTTAAGGATAAGCCATATATGCAGTTTTAAGCTTGGATATAGATAATTCACAGTTTGTTTGTATTATTTCAAAGAATTAAAGCAGAGGATTGCACAGGACAGTAGGCGTGCCACTGTTGCAATTTTTGATGCAGGCTCAGTGGCTGCTTTGATCTGCAAACCCCAGGGCCCAATTTCCAAGCCAAGTTCATTTCCCTTTGTGTACCTTCAGCACCCACTGCTCTCAGATTGTCACTTTCAGCCAGGTGGAAACAATCTTAAATTTTCTTCTCACCACCAAGTCTTTAGCTTAACTTCAGCTGTTCTTCAGCTGCATTTAGGGAATGTAGCCCCAAAGATGCTGCAGGTTTCCCAGCCCAGCCATAGCACTTCTGTGTAATGATAGTGGTAAAACCTTCTCACATGCACTTCCCAGAAATGAATTGTACCAAGAGCATCTATAAAAGCTGCAGCATCCCTGTAAAGAGCACATAATGTCATCATTTTTCAGTGGGTATCTTCTCTAAAGGCAAATAATCACTTTTCCCATTAATGGTTGGACTGAAGCTTTTCCCTTCATTCTGATTTCAGCAAAGGTTAGGGGCAGAACATTTAACATGCACATGGGGATGCTACAGGGTGACTCATGTGGCTTCCCACTGCAAATGCTGAATGCAATATAGTACCTAGGAATTTTTTTTCCCCTCTCTATCCTGGGGACTATTTTCATTTTTACTTTTCCCCTTCACTCATTACTCCAGAGATTTTTACAAGGGCATTCAGTGACAGGACAAGGGGGAAGTGTTTTAAACTAAAAGAGGGGAGATTTAGGTTTGATGTTGGGAGGAAATTTTTTTTTGCTCAAAGGTTTGTGAGGCCCTGGCCCAGCTTGCCCAGAGCAGCTGTGGCTGCCCCTGGATCCCTGGAAGTGCCCAAGGCCAGGCTGGACAGGGCTGGGAGCAGCCTGGGATAGTGGAAGGTGTCCCTGCCCTTGGAAAGGGGATGGAATGAGGTGATCTTTGACATCTCTCCCACCCCAAACAATTCAAAGCTTCTTCTGTGATTCTATGAAATTTGCTTCATCTTCTAAAGATGTTTTGTCTCCTACCAACTTCATTTAGGGAATGTTGCTGGGCACAAAGCATGGTAGCACCAGCTCTTGGTTACATCAGGTTCAGTGAATAATTTATACCAAAACCAGTGTCAGCATTGGAGTGTCCTTTCTCTAAGGTGCTATTAACCACCTTGATTCAGAGATACCACAGATTAATGCTGCTTTGATGAGGAAAGGAAATATTTCAGCAGCAGACCTTTCAACCACGTGCTCTCAGTTTAATTTTGCCAAAGTCTATCTAACCTGTGGACTCACAAGAGTTACAGAAACTTTAATTATAAATACACATATGTTAATGCCAGCTACCAGCCTGCTCCAGGACCATCATGTTTTATTGCATACATTGTGTGCTAAACCACTGTAGGACAGATGTTCTGCTCAGGGGAATCCAGATGTAGCATCAACACCTGGCTTGTCACTGGCTCCCATGGTTGGTTCTTGGATTAACATCTGAGACACCCATGACATACTTATTCCTCATTCTGAATATGCCTTTTGCAGTTAGGGACTCCCCCCGGGTTTATTTTACTTGCCCACATCGGAATGTCAAACCCTGGCATCTAAATCCCAGGTCAGTGTTCAAAATTTGAATTCTAAGCTGTCCCTTTATGCTATCTACTCACAAGAACCAGGTCACAACTGCTGCAAACTCTTTTCTTATTTGTTTCCAAGGAGCAGTCAGAATCAGAGTCCTGAAAACTCCAGATTTCGTGTTGGATGTTTCAGCTATCAGCCTGCTCCAGGACCATCATATTTTATTGCATACATTGTGTGCTAAACCACTGTAGGACAGATGTTCTGCTCAGGGGAATCCAGATGTAGCATCAACACCTGGCTTGTCACTGGCTCCCATGGCTGGTTCTTGGATTAACATCTGAGACACCCACGACATACCCATTCCTCATTCTGAATATGCCTTTTGCATTTAGGGACTCCCCCTGGATTTATTTCACTTGTCCACATCAGAATGTCAAACTCTGGCATCTAAATCCCAGGTCAGTGTTCAAAATCTGAATTCTAAGCTGTCCCTTTATGCTATCTACTCACAAGNCCACATCAGAATGTCAAACCCTGGCATCTAAATCCCAGGTCAGTGTTCAAAATTTGAATTCTAAGCTGTCCCTTTATGCTATCCACTCACAAGTACCAGGTCACAACTGCAGCAAACTCTTTTCTTATTTGTGTCCAAGGAACAGTCAGAATCAGAGTCCTGAAAACTCCAGATTTCGTGTTGGATGTTTCTCTCTAATTTGTCAATGGCCTCTAATTTGTCTAATTTGTCATTGGCCTCAATTAGCAGCCAGCTCCTGTGTCAGATGCAGCTTGTATCCTTCTAGGAATTGTATGGGAGAACTTTCACTGACTTGAGGACCAGAGGCCAAGTTTAATTCTCTTTATGCTGCATGTTAGCAACTCACAAAGTTGGGACCACTGGGAACATTTAAATGCATTTAGTTATTTCCAGGCTCATTATTTCACTGTAAAGCTGTGCTTTTAATACATTCGGTCCTGTCCAGTAAATTCACTTGTGTACAAGTTCTGATCTCAAACCAAAGTTTTAATTTTCTGATTTTTTTTCTGTTAAAAAATATGATTCTGCTTCTCATTGCCCTGTGCTTTAAAAAATTACTTGTGTGTACTCCTTGCTACGATTCAGGGTATTTATGAATGGCTCTACATAAAAAGAATGAAAATAACTAATTATAATAATACCACTAAAAGCCATGGCTGGCTAGAAAGTGGAAATCCCTGCCCATTACATATTTTCTGGTCTTAGAAAAGAAATTAATCCAACTCTTGGATGAAAATTGAAAACCACAACATTTTTCACATGAAAGGATTTCCAAAAATATCATATTTTTAGAAATTCACAATTTAAGTTGCTGATAAAACTGAAATTGATCTGAAAAATTCAACCAGTTAAAAAGAAATCTGTATTGTAGTGACACAGAGAGAAAACTCTTCAAGAAAAATACTGTTTTGTTTTTCATGGAGAGGACATTTTCTATTAGAAAAGTAATTTTGACAGAAAAATCCTGATATGGTCTAGTAATTAGAGCATCTGGTGCACCCAGCTGGCCCAAGGTAAGAGCAGCTATGAGTATGGAGCAACATTTGCCCAAGCAGTTCTTTCAGCTCCTAGGGAGAAGAGCCATCAGAGACTCCAAGAAATAATTCCAAACATCATTGCCATGAGCCAGGCCTTGCTCTGGTCCAGTCTGTGGCCAGAAGGAGGACTGGGACATCCCTGTGGATGAGGAAAGGTTTTCCTGTTAGCATCCAGCAGAGAGACACCACGTGGTTTGCCATCAGGATTCAGCGAGAGGTGAGACCAAGAGCTGTTTAATACCAGAAACACAGAGGCCAACCCTGACCCTCTCATGTCCTGAGCTCTCTGGAGAAGGCCAGCCAGTGGCAGTGAGGCACAAATACCCACATCCCTTCCAGACATGCTGGTTTCTGCCTTGAGCCTCTAGAAACAAATGTAAGAGAGAATTTTCTACTGAAAAGAAAATATTTATTTTATTT
>WBNQ01030078.1:0-17016 GCA_013401375.1 Spizella passerina | reverse complement strand
AGAATTCTTCCCCAGTATCCAGTCTAAACCCACTCTCTGTCAGTTTGAAGCCATTTCCCCTTGTCCTGTCACTCCAGGCACTTGTAAATTGTCTCCCCCCATCTTTCTTGCAGGTTTCCATCAGGTACTGGAAGGCCACAATTAGATCACCCCATGTTTGGGAGAAGGTTTTTCCCCATTTTGATGGGGAAAAAATGATTTTATCACTCTTGGTAAACTTTGTCACTTGGCTTTTTTTTTTTTAAATAAATGTTAAAAATTTGTGGAGAGATACTTAGAAAAAAGTTAAAAAGATGGGATCAGCAGGGATCCTCTGAGCACTGGGTTACTCTCACAGCTCATAATCCCATTTGTGGATTGGCCAAGCCCCATCTCCTGCAGCCTCTAAAGCTGCTGTTTTCCTCCATCCCTCATCCCCATGCTCTTGTGGGACATTTCACACTGCAGGTCCCTTTATCAGTTTTCTCCCAAAGCTCATTAATTGCCAGATTATATCCATTCATATTTGGGTTAATTACCAATCTTCTCCCCACTTCTTTTAGCCCCACTGGTTTATCCATAGACAGAAACTGCATCTACCCTTTGATTTATCAGGCTGAGCTTGCCCAGCTGCTTTAATCTCCTCTGACAACACCTACAGGCTCTCCTCTGCTCACCTACAAGTCCCTCTTTGCAGATGTTCTCATCAGAATTAATCTGAACTGATACCAGGTTAACCTGACACATGCTACCTTCCAGAAACCCATATGGCAACGCTGCTCATTTTGTATTTGCTTCCACGTCCAGAGATTTTTTTTTCCTTCTTTCTGTTCTCATCCCCAGTCTAAACCACCATTTTTCTACCTGGTGGGCTTGAACTTGAGACAATCTTTTCTCTTTCCCATATGTACCAGTGTAAATCCTCATAGGAAATGCCCTGTGATGCATTTCAATTTACTCCATTTCTCTAAATTTCACACAGTTTCTAGTCCAAGAACAAGTTTGTCAAAATGAATTAATCTGTTATAGAGACAGACAAAAACATATGATAAAATGCACATGTATATACACAGATAAATAAAATACATATAAAAATATGTGTTTACATGTAAGTATATTTGTTTTTGAGAAGGGAAGGCTTATAGAAAGAGATATATATAACAAAAATTATTAAAAAAATTTCAGTTGTCATCATATTTCCAGGTTGTATTTGGGACATAATACTATCAAAGTGCAGGGAGAATTTGTGGATTCAACTTTTAATGATACCTAAATGGGAAAAAGGTGCAAAACAGGAGATGGGATTAATGATTCTTGGAATGTGACCCTATCCACTGAAATGAAGACATTGTTCTGAGTCACACTTGTTTAGTCAAGTCTTGCTGCAGTCCTGCAATAATGAGTTTCACAAAGCCACTTTTTGCATAGTTAAGCAAATACACTGTTAATTTGAGAAAATGATAGTCAAAGCTCAATAAACATTGATAGGTACAGCGTGTTATTTAGTCACATAAACTCTTTTTAACAAACTACTTTGAATCAACAGATAAAAATAATTCAAAATTAACTTGCTAGACTCAGCCCCTAAGTGCACGCACAGTTTCCATGGAAGTCAGCATGTTGTAGGGCAGAATTTAGTCTGTGTATTTAATTCATCTTAATCACTATTATTAATTCATAACTACTGTTTCCAGAAATGTATTCAGTTAGTTTTACATTAGTCAAAATCAATTGTATGTGATTTATTTTGATCATTCCAGATTACAGTTTTGATGTATTTGCTCTCATCCTCTATGTCAAGCCAGGGAAAGTGGGAATGCTTTGCTAAGGAAGAGTCACCTTCCATCACCAATTTATTTAGGGTTTATTTCCCTTTATTGGGAGTTCACATATTCTTTGGAATAATCCTGGTTCTGGTAGGTTTTTACAGTGGGATGATGCAGTGGCAATGAAATGTCCCTGAGGTGTCCAGCTAGACCCATGGTGGTGGTTCCAGGTTGGTGGCCTCAAGTGACACAGGTTCTCTATAACTAGACTCAGATATGGGAAATTTGGCCAAAATCTGGCTCAGCACCATCAAACATGGTTCCAAATTGGCTGGATCTTACTCCATCCAGACCAGCAGCTTTCTGAAGACTGATTTCAAATTAAGGGTTTAGCTTCTTCTGGACGCCCACCAACTTCTGTGCTGCAAGGAACATGATATCCTTGTGCAGACTTGGGGTTTTGGGCAGGCCTGTGATGCTTCAGATATGGAAATTCACTTGGGACAAGTGTTTGGTGCCTCCTGTGATTTCAGAGTGAGCAGAGTGTGTCAAGTGCTTCTCCAAGAAGGGCCAATTTTGGACACACAAGGGTACAGAAGAGTTAGAGTTGAAAGAGACTATAAATAATCCATCTCATGGCCAGAGAACCTCTCACTAGAATTTATCCAGCCTGCAGGAACAGTGACTATGACATATCTTACTTTTACAGGTGTCTTTGCTGGAGATTCTCATGGGAATAACTTAAAGAATCAGACTCTCAGCTTACAAATGTAAGTAGTGCCTTCAGGTTGAAGGAGGGTTTTGTTTGGCTGTTTTTCTTTATCATTACACTGAGTCCCACTCAGGCTGTGTCTCCAGTTTGGACTCCCTTGTGCTTGCTGCCAGCTGGAAACACCACTAAGGAATAACCCTGGATGTTGAAGTCCATTCAACTCCAACCCATGATTACACATCTTCCAAAGACTCTCATTACCTTCCCCGCATATCTTTGTCTTTTCTCTCAGTCTTCCCAGTCAAGGATTACCATTTTGCAAAACAAAAAAGCACTCCTATTTTTGTCCCTTTAATGGCATCATCTCCAGCCACAATTCTTTCTGGTGGAGGGAAGAATCCTGGTGCTTAAACCTGGGATCCACTTGAGAGGAACCTCCCTGGCTTTGCATGGCTCGGGGCTGTTGTAGACTAAGCTGGGTGAAGCTGAATTCGTAAAGCTTTGGTGGAATTAAAACAGCATGCTCCCTACCAAGATGCCTTCACTTCCTGTGCCTTAATGTTAAATCCTATAGTATTGTGGATCTTAAAGATGATTGAGTTATTTTTAAACCACTGGATGTCTTCCAGTCACTCTATTTCACACTGGATTAATTATGTAAGAATACTGACTTGTTCGTCACTAATGTTACAACTTTTAAAAACAACATGCTGTTTAAATTCAAGCTTGGCAACTCTTGCCTGAATCCCCTCAAATTTATGGCACCACACCCATAGCATAATAAAATCTTTAGTGGTCCTTTGTCTTTTAGCTTGCCTTCTATTTTTTCTCAAGGGTGTTTTACGCTGGAAGATGCATACAAAAGTTGTCCAGATGTTATTTGTATCAGAGCAGAGATTTCAGTCCAGCTATCTGTGGTTGCAAATGTTTATTTTAATGGGTTATTGTGCAATCCTCGCTGCACGGACCTCAGCGGCCTTATACGTACGTTCTCAGCCATGCCAGCACATTGCTTTTGGAGATTTTTTATTTTAGTCCAATCACAGTGGAACTGGTCACTGGGGGAAGCAAAAAATGTAACACCTGTAGGAGCCCTGCAGGGCGGTGTTTTGGCCGAGCTGGGTGCGAAGCTGGTGGGCGTTGGGTGGGAGCAAGGGCTGAGACAAAGCGCTCGGCCTGGCCACCACGAGCTGGATGTGCTGGGAGTTTATTTTACCCTGGCTGTTGCAACAAACAGAAGGGTGGGTTTATCAAACATTTTTGGGAGCCTCGTAAAAGGCTAAGCGATGTTTCCTTGATGCCGGAGTGAATTGTTTATCTCGTAACTAAAACCACGCCATGCGCGCGCCAATTAGGGCCGCGGATTTCAGCTCATTAAGATAAATTTAAGAGGAGAGTTTCGTGGTGTGCTGTAAGGACTGGGAACTGTGGCAGGATGGAAATATCTGCAGAGCTTGGAGCCTGTGAGCTGAGCTAGGCAGTGCACAGTGCTGAGGGCTCATCTGCAGGCTCTGCTTTACCTGTGTGGGTCCTGTTGAGACCCAGGTCTCTCGTGGCAAAGAGTTTAAAGCTAAATTTGCATGCTAAAAGTGCCCAGCCTTGCATTTCCAAGAAATGTGAGCAAGCGAGATGATGGCAATTAATGACAATGACACTCATTTGCACATGCAAAAAATCAAGACCATTTAACCTTTAAGAGAAAACAGCCATTATATTTTAATGTTGTTTTATGTATTAAAAGTCACATATTATTTTGATGTGCTTAATTAATATAAATAAGCTTAAGCCATTATACTGTCATTTAGACCCACATAATTTCCTTTTTGTAGGAATTTGTGTGTAATTTACACTGTTACATTCAACTCCCAATGTTCCAAGATCATGCTTCAAATAATTAGATTTCAAAAATACAATTGGAATTGTTCTTTGTCTTTTGATTTTTCTGCAGTAAACACATTTTGAACTTCTCAATAATAAGGACCAGGGGCTTGTTTTTAAAAGCCAAAGTCGATGTTTTGAAGCATCATATTATTCCTGGAGCGTGGGCTTTGGTTAAACGGTCTGGTGAAATGGGTACCATCAGCAACACAGACCTTGTTTGTAGTTCTGCCCATCCTCGCTTGTTTTCAACACTGTTCAATTACAGAGGGCTTTACCACTAGGAAATTAGCCCAAATAACTATTTTACCATCAAATTGAAGGTATCGTGTCCTAGTGAGTGGCATCAATCCTGCCACGGAGATGACTTAATTTGGAGCTACTGGAAGCAGATAATAGATGGTCCTTTATAAATATGGGGCTAGGAATGACATTAAATATTTGTGTTTGTGAAATTGTAGAGTTGGGAGGATATGGGATGTGGCCTTTCTGATGAGACCCCACTTTCCCTGTGCATGATGCATCCCCTCCCTTGTGCCAATCCCCAGAACAAAAAGGCCAAATATTTAATCTTGGAGCTCCTGCATGCCAGGGAAATCCTGGGTGTGATAAATGGCAAATCCTGCAGAGATTGGGGCAATTCACATCCATGAGATCCAGCTCTCCTTGGGCAGCAGGGTGGGAGCTGTAGGTCCCAGTGTTCCTGTGGTCACTCCACCTGTGGGTCATGGTGGTTGAAACCCTGCAGCAACGCCTGGGAAAAAACAAATCCCCATCTCAGGTCTTGGCAGGTGGCTCGGAAATCAATTGCTTTTCATTTATGTTCTGTAGAAAGTAAATGCATTTGTAAATTTGAAAGCAGCTGCTGACGCTCAGCAGTAAACCAAAGCGATTTTGTTTTACAAAACCTTTGCTGTTTGGTCTTAGCTGGTGGAGCTGCGCATGGATCCAGCGCTGCTCTTCGCATTGCAGGGAAGATTTTGTCTAGCTGCCTCTGTGACATATGGTAATGCTTAGTGTGTGCTGTATGGCCTGGAGCCATACCACTGCAGCCTGTATGCTGCTCAGATCTCCCAGGCTAAGGGAATCGGGATGAGACAGCGCTTGAATGCGAGGGACCTCCTAGAAAAAGTCAGAGTGCAGCGTTTTCTGCCGGTACGAGGACAGGATGTTCCTCCCTCAGGGCTGAGGCAATTCCCCACACGGGGCTAAGGTGGCTGTACTCTCCCAGCCGTGGCTTTTTGGACTCGGATTGTGAGAGACCATTAATGCACCATAAAAGATCTCACAGCTCTCAGCCATGGGAAAACAGCAAACAATCCCACTTCCCAAGGTAACCCAGAGGAAGTGGTGGCGTGCAGGAAAGCACTGCGAGACCTTTTCTCATCTTGTTCCTGGGGGGAGGACGTTCCCATCACCACCTTCCCTTTCAGGGTGCAGCTAAGCCTGCTGAACAATCGCTGCTTGTTTCTCACACAGATTGCTCCCAGGCTCCCCGGGAAGCAGAGGGAATTCCAGAGGCACCCTCAGCACAGCCCAGTGGGCGCAGAAACCCACCCGTGTCAGGGTGGGAAAGGAGGGAAGCAGCGTGGCTCGCAGGGAGGCTTCGCAGCCTCTTCTTGGCGATGTTATTAATTCGTTCTGGGACGTTGGGAGACTCGTTTAACCTCTCTTTGTCTCAGATTCAAACCTCTACAAGCAGTTATTATAACATTTGGCTGCATTATGGCATTGTTGAAAGGCTTAATTAAATTAAGTGTTCTGAGATCTTTGAATGAAAGGTGCTATCCAAGTGAAAGCTTGTTGATGATGATGACTCCAAATTATGAGGCCAAGTCCTTCACAAGTTTTACTCAGTCCTTGGTTAGACAAAGTTATTTTTAAACACTGTGTTTGATGTAGCATTAAAATTGTTTGGGGAGTGCCATGTGTATAGACATGACATCTGACCCACAGTGGGAGGGATTTGTCACTGGAGGGTTTTAATGGCAGCAACCAACCACACATCATCCACATGCAGGAAATCTGCTGGTCACAAGCAGCTTTTAATTGTTTGTTTGGTTTGGTTTGGTTTTTATGAATTTATTTGAAGACCTTTATTGGGAAGAATGGCCAGGACTCTCAGTTATTTCAGGAGAAATGCTGTCTCAGGTGGGAAATTAAAAGGAGCTGCATGATCAAAGTTCGTAGGCGTCTCAGCCAAAAGATGCATTAGCAGATGTCTTCTTTCTTCCAACCTGTCAGTGCCTCCCTAGAAAGAAAACAAAGTTTGTTGGGGCTTTCACTAGGTGGTATCTTACCGACAGCAAGGCAAAATTGCAAATATCTTTTTTTAATTTTGATTCTTTTGCAGCCTGTGCAAAAATTCCTCTGCTTTGGCAGGAGTAGCCCTAAAACCCCTGCCTTTTCTTCCTACCAAACTTCTCCTTACCTGTTTCTTCAGTTCATCTTTGCCTCTACCAGAATCCCTGACACTCTTATCCTCAGCATTTTCTCCTTTAGCATCTTTTCCTCTTCATTTGAAAGACGCAGTTTTTCAGACTGCTTTTATTGCGAAGCTTTTTTCCCCGATACTACCCTGTAACCACAAAAGTCTGCTGACCCCCTCCCTCCTGCCATCCTGAGCAAATTATCAACCCTTCCTGGCCTTCCCCACCAGTTTGTCTCATTTTCCAGTTTCCCTCTATTGTACAAAACCCACCTTAGCAAATTCACCAGAAACACAAAAGTGAATCATAGAATTGTTCAAGGAGTTCAAGACTTTATGAGGATATTTTAAATGGGATAATCGTTTTGCTGGGTACTACAGGCACAGGACCACATCTAAAGTCTGGACTTCTTAAAGGTCTGCTTTACAGCCTATTATATAATGTGTGATCCTTTCAATAGACAGGAAGGATGGTATTTTGGTTAAAGCCTCCAGGAGATCAGGATTCAGCTTCTTGCTCTGCACACTTCCTGTGTGGTTTTGGGAAAGACACTTTGTGCCATAATTCCCCATCTGCAAACTAAAGATGATATTACATCCTGTTTCTCACCTTCTCCCTGCAAGCTCTGTAAAGCTGCAGAGCCTGTAAGCACTGTAGAGCAAATAATGTCACTTTTTAATGCAACACTCTCCACAATAGCATTTGAGTCTCAGCTGAAGACTAATGACTATTGTGGTGTTAATAATAAATAATAATTGTAATCATACATAAGACTTTCAGCTTACTTGCACTTAAGGTTGATTCTTCCAGACTTTCTGCAAGTTTACCTTGGAACCAGTCTGAGCACAGAATAAGCATATCAAACTGTGCTAAATAAGGTGGATTTCTTTTCTCATGTACTTTCTCTGTATTTGCTGAAGGACAATGAACAGTAGACTTAAGACCATCAAACTCATTTCACCTTTGTAATATTTAAACTAATTAGTCCCAGAGATGAAAAACGCATTGCTCAGATTCCAGATAATCTTAAACAAAACACTTCATGCTGATTTTATTCTGCTCCTATCTGTGCAAAGATTAAACAAAACCCACAGTTGGTTTCATCTGCCAGGCTCTAAAAAAAAAAATCATGTCACAGAAAGAGAAAGGGGGGGAAAATAAATCCAAGGCAAGGTTTGCAGTGCTCTGAGCTTGCTCATCCTTAGTTTATCTTCTGCAAATGAGCATGTATAAAACAGTCCACCTACTGTTCTAGTTGCTACGATATAATGCAGTTCCACTGAATGATCCTGTTAACCTAACCTTCAATTTGCTGGGATTTGAACTCTGAATTACAGCTTACTAACATAGTTTAACAGCTGGTACAAGGGCTTCTTTTGAATTTTTAATCACATGAATTAAAGATTGCTGGAGATGCTTTTCAGACCTCCACTAGCACTGATCCAATGTACAGAAAGACAAGTATAGGTAGCCCCATGAGGATTAAGAGCACAAAGGTACTATGGCTTGTGAAGCTATGCTGCACTCTTTGCTTGCCAAATTAGGAATACTGGTGCAAATTATTCATGTGAAGATAAATTCACATTATGGCTCCAAATGGATTTAAAACCCCCTTTTTAGCTCACATTTTAATACACAGTATGCAATGCCGGAGCACAGGTTTTGAAGATAAAGCTTAGTTTAGCAAAATGTTTCTTCTGTTCCGTGTACAAAGGGAACACAGACACTCACACACAAAGCAAGAGAGAGAAAGAAATATATATAGAGTGATTGCAACTGATATCTGGAATGCAATGAAAACAAACATGACCGTCTGTGGATGTTTCAGGGTGGATGTAATCATTTGTTGCCGTCGTACAGCGTGCGGAATGCGCGTGTTTAGATTCTGCACTCTTTGTGTCTCCCGTTATTTATTTCAAGAAGATCTTTCTTATTGAGGATATTTCTCAGGGAAAGGGAAAAAAAAAAAAAAGGAAAAGGAAAGGGATTAAAAAAAGACAAAAAATGTAGTTCAACTGGAAGCTTCTCTACCCTGACACGCCAGCTGATGAGTGCTGTGAGAACTTGGGAAAACAGACCCTGCCTCTGAAGTTCACTACCCCTGCAAGCCTGGAGATCAGCAGAATAGAGTGGATGGAGTTGTTTAAACAAAGTAAGTAGGGGGAGGAAAAAAACAACTTAAAAAAAATCAACTAAAAAAAAATTAGGGCAGCAGGAACAAGAAAGCATGTTGCTTCTTAATTATGCTGCGTTCTCCCTCTAATGGATTGGCCTCCCCACACGCTCTAAGTAAAGCAACTGGCATGTGGCATCCTCTGCAGAGAGAGGAGCAGTGGCAAGTGTACAGCTGTTCGTGCTGACACACAGGTGTTGGATTTTTGGATCTCTTAGCTAGACAGATTTTTAAGGGTGTACGGGGGAATCATCTGCAGTTGTTGCACAGAAAGTGAGTTGTCCAAGAATACCGGAGTTAATTATTATGTAAATCCCGCTCCACAGCCAAGGCTGGGGCTGGATTTGGAGCTGTGTGCCCCCCATGCCCTGCCAGCTCTGGGTCACTGTCTGATTTCCCTGTTCATGGAGCGCTGTGGTGGGCAGGCAGTGATAGCTGTGGCAGCAGAGGCAGCAGGGTCAGATGGGGATGAGCAGCCAGGGTGATCCCTGCCCCTCTCAGCTGGCATGGGAGGATGGAAGTGGCCATGCCAAATCACTGAAGAGGTGATGCTGAAGCTCCAGGGATGCTTTTCCCAGTCCTCAGGGAAAGCCTGAAGAGCAGCAGGTGTGGGGGGAGAGAGTTCAGGCAGACCTTTAGCAGTTTATTGTTCTTTTATCAACAGGACTTGCTCTGGCACTGAGAGCTCGTGCTGCACTAACAGTCCTGAGCACCACGGAGGCTTTGGGCAGCGTGCAGCTGGGGAAGAATACATCCAAGTGGAAAAAAGGAATATCATCTCCTACCAAACTCCCCCTATGGATAGGCAGTGATTTCTTCCTTCTCCTTTGCAAGGATCTTCACCCAAGGATGCCTTGGTTTCCTCAAATAATATTTTATTTGATTTCATGAAATAATTGATGTTATTTCAATACAGAGCAGGGTGCCAGGTTTTCTGTAAATCACTAATATGTATCAAACTTTATATTTTTGATGATCTTTATATTTTTAATGACCTGTCAAGTGAAGCAGAGGTGTCAAGAGTGACTGGAGGGATGTGACTGAACGAGGCCATGTTGGAAAGGGCTTTTAGCAACATGGTCTTGTGGAGAGTATCTCTGTCCATGGAGAGGGGGCTTGGAAAGATTTGGACTTTAAGTTCACTTTCAACCCAAACTATTCTATGATACCAAGGTAAAAGGTTTGGATCATCTGCAGTTTATGGCACAATTTCTCCTCCCTGCTGCTTCAGGGCTCCTGGGGTGGATCAGAGGGCTGCTGATGGGTTTGCTGTCAACCTGCACCCAACAGCTCAAAGGGATGAATGCTACAACTTTTTGGCCAATTTTAGACACAATTTCATCCTGAAAGAAATTAAATTTTGTTTTGTATGCTCTGGGACCTCTGAGTCAGCAGGCCTGCCAGGTGTGTGTGATTCTCTGCCTCCTGCTCTGACCTGTCCAGGCTGCATCACTCTGGTGGTGGCTGAGCATCGCTCCCAGGGGCCGCGCCAGGGGAGCAGCAGGAACAGCACGGGCAGCATTAACGCTCTCCTGTAATTCAGATTTGAGTGATGAAACCCAAGAATGCAGAGCAGCTGGGAGCGGGTCTCAGAGTGCTGATAGTGGGCAAGCTGGGGAGTATCACATTTCCACCCAGGGAATAGGCTTTTTTCTCTTTTTTCCCTTTCCCTTAGGGTTAAGTCTTTTGTTTTGTTTGTGTATTCTGCTCTTAGTTTTGCTCTTTTCCCCGAAGTTCACAATGGGAAATAAATCAAACTCATCTCTTTTTCTTGCAGTTTCCCAGGGAGGAGGAGAGGAGCAACACCTCATCCCACCCTCCCGTGACTCCCAGCCTCTCTTTCCAGTCTCCCTCTCACTCCTGGCCTGGCCTCTCCACGCAGCTCCAGAGCTCTGGATATTACCATCTGTTATGAGTAGAAAAAGCTGCCATTTTTTTAAAAAAGGTTGCAGAGTGAACAGGTTGGACCAGTTGCTGCCAGGGTGGGGTTCTAGCTGTTTGTTTTTGTAATCATTGGTCATTTTTGTAAACGACCTGTCGTTGATGGTTAAGAACCACCATCCAGGTGGATGACCCTTCTGGGACAGTGAAAGGAGGGGACATCAGAGGGCATGCAAACGACCTCGGACCCAGCATGCCATGGGAAAGCCACCCCACCAAACTCACCAAAAGACCCCAAAAGCAACAAGCCAACACAGAATTAAAAGATCAAAGTGATGCCTGGATGTGAGGAACAAAATCCAGAGCCTGCACAGATGCTGAGACCATTTTTTGCCCCTCGCCCCAGCCATGGAGGATCTCGGCTAGAAACAGGACCCTGGGAGTCAAACCAAAAACACAGAACAAGTGGATTTCCTGATGCTCTCATGAGGATGAAATTGTCTAAAATTGGCCAAATAAGAAGCTGCAGCATATATCCCTTTGAGCTGTTGGGTGCAGGTGGAGAGCAAACCCATCAGCAGCCCTCTGATCCACCCCAGGAGCTCTGAAGCAGCAGGAAGGAAAAATTATGCCATAAACTGCAGCTGATCCAAACCTTTTACCTTGAGATCATAGAATGGTTTGCAGAGACACTGAGACCATTTTTTGCCCCTCGTCCTAGCCACAGAGGACCTCGGCTAGAGGCAGGACCCTGGGAGTCAAACCAAAAAAGCAGAACAAGGGAATTTCCTGATGCTATCGTGAGGATGGAACCCCCAGCTCTGCCCACAGAGCAGTGGACAAAGCTGCACTCTTTCTCCCCCTGGAAGTCAAACAAAAAAAGTAGAACAAGAGGATTTCCCAATGCTCTCGTGAGGACAGAACCCCCAGTTCTGCCCACAGACCAATGGACAAAGCTGCACTCTTCATCCTCCTCTGAGTCACTCCTGAGAGCAGTGGTGGCACTAGCGCGGACCCGTCGGTTCTCCCCATTCGAGCCGATCACTTTCAATACAGGCACTAAAAAGGAGGAAGGTCTCCTGCCCGTGTTTATTTCACCATCCATCACAGCAGCTCCTGTTCCAGCGCTTGCTAAACGCCTGAATTTCCCGCTGGCTCCATGAACAGCTTCCAGCTTGTGGTACATTGCACAGGCACCGGGTGAATGGGGCTGAGCAATGTTCCTGCTTGGCTGCGAGCGCCGCGTTCACCTGAGCTGGCTGGCAGGATGAATGGCTCACCACAGCTCTGCTGCTAACCCCCTTTGTGAACTAGCAGTGAGCCATGTACCTTATTACAAAGGCCGACAGCTCCCTGGAAACTTAAATCCACTCTTTTCCCCCGTTCCCGACCATAGGGAGCTGTAAAAGAAAAGGACTTGGTTGGTAGGCATGTAATATAACAAAAAGCCCTCTGTTGTGGCAAGATCCAGACTCCCCAGTAACAATGGGGATTATGCTCTCACATCGAAAATGCAGTTGCTAGTTTTAACTGCAGTACCTTATTACAGATTCCTACAGAGCACATTTATGTCAGGGGCTTGGATGTTTAACTTAAGTCGAGCCTGGTAGCAAAGAGAGCTCGGCAACCTCTGCTTTGGGTTGGTTTTTTTCTCTCTTTTTTTTTAATATGAAGGGGAAAGATGCAGCTGGATTTGCTGCTGTGGTGCTACCTTTCCTCGAACCACTTCTCAGGGAGCTTTAAATAGCCTGACACTGGCACCAGGCAGGAGCTGGCAGAAAAATGGATTTTTTCATCTGATGGCTCGCCAGGGTTGTTTTCAAGGAGGAGAAGTAGAAGAAGAAGGGGAAAGAAAAACCCAAAAAAACCCTTTTGCATGCCAGTCATTCATTGCCTGCCAGTTCCCATGGTTCTCCTACGGATGGTAGCCACAGAACTATTCAAAGTACAGTAAACACTGAGGAAAGTGAAAAGAAACTCATGAAGCAGAGAACAGAGAAGGAAAAAGAGTTGGGTATGGGATGCAGGGCAGTAAGAGTCACCTAGGGATTACTTCAGGGCATACCATGAATGCATCACTCCGTGCCAGCAGGAGCTGGACCAGCACATTTTAGAGAGGACCTACCTCACTTCTGCAGGATGGGGAAACCAGCTGGGAAACCAATATGGAAAAGAAGGGTGTTCACAATGTCGTTGAGCTGCACTTGGGAAGAGTATGTACAGTTCTCTGTATGGACTGCAGATCCCAGGGGACTTGGGCCATCACTCTCTTTTCTGCTCTTTTATCCTCTGGAGTGGAGTAAATATTTCTGATTTTTTAAATTTTTTAGTTTTTTTCTTAATATTAGTTAATATTTGTTTCACAAATCAGGGAAGGAAACAAAAAGAGAGGAGATGAAGGGTGACATCCCATCCCTGGAAGTGTCCAAGGCCAGTTTGGATGGGGCTTGGAGCAACGTGGGATAGTGGAAGATGTCCCTACTCATGGCAGGGGGCTGGAATGAGATGAGCTTTAAGGTTCCATCCAATCCAAATCAGTCCATGATTCTAAGTATTGCAGTTTTCTTGACATGAATTCATTTTTTTTTCCTCCAGGGCAGGGGAGCTGTAGATGGAGATCTCCATAACGAGACCACTGGTGCAAGGGACATCTGCCTTGCCTTCTCTGTGTGTGTCGTATTTAACCCCCTGGGAGGAGAGGTGATGTACCAGAGAAAAGAGAATTACCTCATTCACAGCAAAACTTTCTTAGAGATAGAGAGTTTATCACTATGGATTTTTCTGGTACGGTTAAGCACAGGGAAGATGCTGAGATGGATCAAACTCTTCCTTCCCTGGGAGTGGTCCAATGTGGTTTCCATATTGGTTTTCCTTTAATACTTCCATTACCAAAAATATAATTTTTTTTACAAGCTGTTTGAAACCCTATGGATTTATTTGTTGTTTACGTTATGAGTTGCACAAATCAAACCATAGAGGATTGGATCAGAGAATAGCTTTCCACTGACTCAGATTAAGAGATAATGGGAAGTCCCACTGGCCTGGGACAGTTGTGAGATTCATCTCTTGAGCTTCTTGTGCCTGAGGTAGGTACCTAAGAGAGACACCTTGTCCCATGACTTTTACAATTCCAGTTGCTCTTCCTGGTGGCATGTGAGAGTCTCCCCTGCATTCCTGTGTGGGACAGGTTTTTCCCCTGCTTTTGTACTCTTGTGTGAAATGAAAACTCAAGAGTTACTTATGGCATCTGAGGAGCAGCCAGGCTGACAGCAACCTCTGCTTTTAGAGATTCAAAGAGAGCTCTCAGCCTCCTGCTGCTCGACCTGACCTCCCTCAAACACTCCCCTGATGCTGCTCCCTGCCTTCCTACAGCTGAGGTGGGGATCAAGCCACTTTCACCCTTCCACATCTCCATCTCACATCTGTCCTCTCCAATACCACTTGCAGGTGTTTTGAGAAGACCCACACACACTTCAGGCTGCCTTTTCCTCCCCTCTGTGCTCTGCTCTGAAACAGGCTGCCCTGTGCATTGGATCTGCTCCTCGAGTGCCCCGCTTCAATAAAACCCAGGTGTTCCTGTGGGCTCCTGTCCCACTGCCAGGCCTGTGCTCTGCACAACACCCTGGCGTGGTGATGGAAGAGTTAATGATCTCCCAGCCTGCTGCTGGGGGATTGTTTAGCACACCAGGTGCCTGCTGCACTCTCACTGGCGAGGAGAGCCTGGGAACAGTGAGGAATCAGGGCTGCAGCTGTGTGAGAGAGGGGCCTGGGAGCTGCTGAGACAATCAGCATCTCCCTGGGACCCTCTGCTCTTACACAGACACAGGGCATGGGCTGAGCAAACCCCAGCCATCCAGCACCCCCTTTGTGGCTGCACAGCACTGGGGGTCTCACCAGCACCCTCAGAGTCTGCTGGCACTCAGATTTGGGCAGGTGCTCATCACTGACTTTCACCTGTTGCTTGTAAAGCTGTTCTGCTCAAGTACAAACACTTCCCATGGCTTTGGGGAAATATAAATGTTGCTGTGACTTTTAGTTCCTCTTATCTTCACAAGAGTCAGACTCCAAGATACCTAAAAGCTCTTATTGCTCTCCTTAGGCTCTTTTCTCCAAGTGCAGCTTCCTCTTCCTTCAAAAATTGTTTGATTTTGGAGTTTTTTGGTGGATTTTGTGGGGTTTTTTCTCTAAATATACATAATTTGATACCATAAGTAACTGCATAGCAAAAGGTTGGGATGGGGAGCAATTGTCCCAGAAGGCCAGGAACTCCTTTCACTGTCCACAACATGGTTGGACATCAGGAAGCATTTCTGCACAAAAAAGGTCATTAGGCATTGGAAGGGGCTGCCCAGGGAGCTGGTGGAGCCCCTGGAGGGGTTTCAGGAACCTCAGTGCTCTGGATTAGTTGTCAGGGTGGTGTTTGGTCAAAGGTTGAACTTGATGATCTTGGAGGTCTTTCCCAACCTAAACAATTCTGCGATTCTTTGATCCCTGTGTTTCCTCCATCACAATTTTCCCACTGGTTTGAGAGGCTCCTGCCCTTCTGTGCCCTCATTTCAAGAAGGATATGGCTTTGTGACACTAACAGAGGTACACAAGGGAAAGGGGAGTTGACCATGACTCTTTTTAGGATGTTCCTCTGACTCTCCATGCTCTAGGAAATGAAGGAGTGGGAGGAACACACTTGATTCAGGCATGTCTACCTGTGACCCCACACTTGTGCAGCAGGTCCCTGTGGAGCTTCCTTCATGCCCCTGATGATTCACAGTGGAATTGGCAGCAGGAAATGCAGCTGGAAAAAGTCTGCTATGCTACAAAGTAAAGTAAGTGCTGCATATGTCTGAGGGGATGGGTCTGGGGTCTGCGATGGTGCACTAAAAAAAATAACCAAACAAAAAATAACCAAACAAAACCAAAAAAGTTCTACATGCTGCGAAAACAGACATCTGGTCATCTGGGACCAAACTCTGACTTTGTTCTTGAGCTGATGAATAATTCAAAAGGCCAAACTGATATTCAAGTAGCAAAGTGTGGGTGTAGACCTCTGACTTCCCAATGCACCCAAAGTGTGGATAAGCCATTCTTCTGGATGACCAGTGCAATTCCAGGGACACAAAGTGGTGGGAGAAAGACAGGAAATCTGTTTAAATACACCCCAGAAATGATGAGTTGCAGGAAGGTTATTTAAGAGAATTTGGCAGAATGTCTGCTGCTGTTATCCCCTTCCTTCCCTGGTCCCAGCTCTCTGCCATGTTAAAGCAAGCAGGAGAGGTGGCCCTGTCAAGCTTTCAAAAGGCAGAATACTGAAAAGGTCAGAGTAGTAAACTATGACAGAGCATGTAAGTCATTATCATTCTAATATTGCCTCTGTAATGAGAACGAGAGCAGAGAAAATTATTGTGAAATACATTGTAAAACTTGGGAAAACGTAGTTCTGTTGCTGCCTAAGTTCTTTAATGACAAGTAGATTCTATGTGTGTCTTTATAAACTTGCTCTGTAGCTTGAAGGAGGCTGAAAGAAGAAGATTTGTGGCAATTTCCATGGTAACTATTCATTTTTTTCCCCCAGCCATAAGGAAAACTCACACTGCTGCAAGGTTGGGAGAAATTGAAGCAAACTAAAGAGCTTGGGGACTTTGTTTGATTTTTGTTTGTTTGTTTTGTCTGTTGTTTGTTTTTATTTATGATCTGTCAAAACTTTGGCATTAATTCCTGACATTGGAGTAACACAAAATTGAGGGTGAGGTATTTTTACTATATCTAGGTCCATGTAACTCATAAAAGTCCCATGCTGTATAATTTTATTGCTGGACTAGTTGCTAGAGATGTTTCTTTTGCAAAAGTTTGGGTGACTGAAAACTTAAAACCCCTTATAGATTCATGAAGACAAAACAGTCAAAAAATGGTGACGTTGGGAGCGCCAGATGGTGGAAGAGTTCATAGCTAAATAAAAAAAGAGATTGAAGAAACACCTGTGGAGGTAAGTCCCAATTAATTCTGGGTGTTTGTTTGTGGGGGATTGCTGTGCTGAAATAAATAAATCCCTCAGACCCATTCTCCATGCCTGCAGGGGGACACCAGGCCAAGCAAGTGATGGGAGCAGAAATGTCCTCAAGTTGTGCCAAGGGAGGTTTAGGTGGATGTTAGGGAAAATTTCTTTGCTGTCAAGGTAGTCAAACATTGGAACAGGCTCCCCAG
>WBNQ01030077.1:4883-28134 GCA_013401375.1 Spizella passerina | reverse complement strand
GCAGCTGGTGTGTTTGTGGCAGGTCAGTTTGTGCATTCAGTAGACACCACATCTTTCAACTTGCCAGTCATTAGCAGCACTTTTTTTTCCTAAAGGTTCCAAAGATAACTGAAGACTTCCTAAGACAGATTAGGTGCACCACTTGCTGCTGCTGAGCCCAAAGAAACAGGATGTAGATCTTTTTGGCTAGCAAAAAGAGCTTTGGGGATAAACATGATTCCTGTTTTGAAATGCAGGGCAAGTGGAAAGGGTAGTGTAGTTGTACCCCTAGCACACATGTCAGAGAGGTCCAATAGGTATCTTTAGGCTACCAGAACAATCCCCTTGTCCAAACTTGTAGCAGCCTTCCTACCTAAATAGATAGGTTTTATTCCTATAGCAGATTAATTTTCATGGCAGCATTGGGAGCATGACTAGTGATAGTTGTCTGCTTGGAAAAGCAGAGGAGGACTGGGGTAGGGTGTGTGTGATCTAAACACGTCCCAGTAGATGCTTTACTTGGAGGAGGAGAGACTCAATACTTGTAAAAATTGGGAAGTCTGGAGGGGTGTGGAACCAAGAGAACTGTGAGGCCAGTACTGGAGAGGGGGAATGAGGTGCTTGAGTAGGACTGTTGCAGAGTGAGAGGAATGAAAACTGGGAGATACTGAGGCTGGAGGCACCAGTGAAGAATATGGAGTAGTAATGGAACCAAACTGGTGGAAAGAATTTGAGCTGTGTAGGGTAGGACTGGGGAGCAAAAGAAAGGTACTGACTCAAGGAACATGAAGGAGTTAAGGAGCAAAGATAGAGCTTGGGAACTGGTTTTGTTGACCACATGCTGAGATGACCAAAAATCCAGCCACAAGTAAAAAGAACTAGCAAGATACCTGAAAGAGAGTATCTCCCAGGCAGGGGGCTCACTACTGCAGTTCCTGTGGGAATCCCATTTTCCTGGATAGGCATAATGAGATGTTGGTCAGCAAAGGCTGAAGTAGCTTCCCTGAGCAGAAGTCTCTAAGGTCATAGGGGTCTACCTAGAAAAAAACCCATTTAAAACCAAACAATAAAAATCTTGAAGTAAAAATTGATCAAAAAAGCATGGTATTTTCTTGTCTTTACATCAGATGGTGACGACAAGATGACTTCATGGTAGGATAGGATGGGTTTCTGGTGTAGTTACAATGAAGGTGAGATGTAATTGTAGTTCTCCATCCCCACCACTGCTTCTTTGCCTTGCTGGTGAACCATCTTTGAGTTTTTTAGCTTTTACCACATACCCTGGTAGAGGGAGTAGCTTTGAGTTTCAGAAGAGTTGAATAAGATATTCTTAGTCTCTGCTGGGAAACAGTCTAAATATTTGTTCTTACTTAGCTTAGTGAAAAATTATGTGTTTTATTATTGTGAGGCAGATCTATACTTGCAAAATCCTGAGCTATGGTTCCTGAGTTGTCCTGTGTGTGACCACATTCTCGTCTGTGAGGGACATCGGGGTCCCTCAGCAGAAAATATGGGTTTAACAGTGAAAAATCATACAATGTGAATAAGAAGAATTCTCATGGAAAGTAATTTTACAGTTTTGTCTCAAAAAACAGGTAACATTTCTTGCTATGTTTTCTGTAAGCTACCCTGGGTTCTTTATATGGATTTTACATTTCTAATCTCCTTGGCCCCCAGTTATTCTGCGCATCTTTTCTGGCTGCCAGTTGACTGCAGAGCTAGCCTTTCCTAAAGGTTGCATAAGGCGTATTTGTTTCTCATCAACCCAAAGTTTGATGAAGGCAGCAAAATACCTGTGCTTTCATCTCACACTGAGTATCTAATTACTTTAATTCTTTTGAAATCTTTAATCTTTTTTCACTTGATAAAAATCCGTACTAATAACCAACCCTGCATATATGATTTGCCATTCTGAATGTCCCAATTTATGTCAGGCAAATTATGAACATTGAATGTTCCTGTGTAGCAGACATCTGGATTGTGACTGTATTGAATTGTCTCTCTGATTTTTGTGGTTTATTGTGTCTTTTGACTAGAAAAATGTTAAATGAGAAATCAGTGGACAAGAGTTTCACAGAAGTCCATAACCTATAATCAGTTTTAAAGGGGATACATCAAAATAGAGCTAAAACTTAAATGTGAACTGTGAAGTTTAAATGTAGCTAGAAAAAGCAAACCATGTGATTATTACCTACCTCTAATAATTTTGTGTTAACCACAGCTTTACATTGCTGAGACTGAACCTACATAAGAAATTCATGCATTGAATGGCTTTACCATGTGCTTGAGGATGTAAAACCTCTTGGCTATCAGGCTGACAAATGTGAGTGCCTCAATCCTATCTGAAACACTCCCAAACTCTGTGTGTGGCCCAAGTTTCTCTTCCAGAAAAACAGCTTTAAAATGGTATGTTGAACAAAGGAAGTCAAATGTATCTTTTCCATAGGATGTGAGGACTGGGGATTTAAACATTGTCACTAGGGCTTTCAGGCCCACTGGATTTGTACATAGCTGCTGACAGATGTAGTAACACCATTTTGGAAGGCTGCTTCTAAGCATGTTTGTATTTATAAATTTTCATATTGAGAACTATTTTTTCTAAATGGAACAATCATCATCACTGAAAAAAACTAGCAAGTAAATTGGGTATTGCAGAAATACCTGACATGCATATGCTGAAGCCCATTTTAAGAGTACCGTGCTCTCTGCTCTATTGCCCAAGGTAAAAGACAACCTGAGGAGAGCTGAAGAAGCTGCCTCAAATTTGCTTTCTCCATGGATGCCAGTATAGAAATAAAATATTCTGTAGAAACGGCTGTGTTCCCTAAAAAATACATTTCAACTTCGTGCCAAGTGAGCCATTCAGTATGGGGTTGGCTAATATAGGAGGGAAGAAACAGTGGTTTCCAAAGTCAAAGCCTTTTATGGACAGCCTGGCATTTTGGAGAAATTTGCTATCAGTGTCCCTGTGGAGGTCAAAGAGGTGTCAGGACACACATAAGAAGCAGAGAGACCCTAAGTAAGAAGATGCTGTTGTTGCAACTAAATATGAGACATCTCCAAAATTCATCAGTTGAATGAGATTATTGGTCTGTTTACATTGATATTAAATACTGTGGTGGTTCTGAAAAGCTCTTTTTTTGCTGTTGCAAGAAAAGACCACTTAACAAGTTTTCCTCACTTCGGATGAGACTGGGTGGAAAAGAGGAAAGTCTCAACATCTTTATACTAAATGGTTATTAAATTACTCCACTGAGTGGTTACAATGTGTTGTAGATTTACACTTTCTGTTCACCATTTTTAAGCTTTTGTGTTCCTGGTCTCTGTTTGCCTGGTTAGTTTCTGAATTTAATAAAAATCAATGAGCTGTTGAGAAAGTGTGGGAAAACTGTAATTTCTTTTTAACTGTAGCTCTTGTCATGTGTTTTTTCCCAAGTTACATATTCTGGGTGAGGACCTGTCTTCCTGAGGGCACAGAGCACGACAGTCTCCAAAGGTTTTCAAGCTGAACCCATCAAAGGCAGCAAACCCTGACACTACTGCTTTATTTTTGAGGCACTGGAGAAGTTTGATAACTACATTGTGAAAACATAGAATCATGGAATGGTTTGGGTTGGAAGAGACCTTAAAAATCATCTCATCCAACTCCCTTGCCAAGAGAGACATCCCACCCGATCAGGTTGCTCAAAGCCCAGTCCAACTTGGATTTGAGCAATTCCAGGGATGGGGCATCCACAGCTTCTCTGGGCAAACCTTTTCCCAATGCCTCACCACCCTCAATAGTGAAGAATTTTTCCTAATACCTGCTTTCTCAGTTTTAATCCCCCTTGTCCTATCACTACATGCCCTTGTAAAAGGGCCCTCTCCAACTTTTTTGTAGGGTCCCTTCATGTGCTGGAAGGTGCTGTAGGTCTCCCCAGAGCCTTCTCCTTCCCAGGTCAAGAAGGCCCCTCTCAGCCTGTCTTCGCAGGAGGGATGTTCCAGCCCTCTGATCATCTTCGTGGCCTCCCCTGGATGCGCTCCTCAAGGTCCATGTCCTTCATAAGTTGAGGATCCAAGGGATGGATGCAGCACTCCAAATAGGATCTCACCAGAGCAGAGCAGAGGGGCAGAATCCCCTCCTTCCCCTGCTTGGATACAGCCCAGGACACGTTTGGCTCTCTGGGCTGGGAGTGCAGGAGCTAGTTTGTTGTGTTGAGTCTGGCTGAGTTCATTTTCCTTGCAGCCCCCACAGTGCTGTGCTTTGCACTGGCAGCTGGAAAGGTGCTGATAAGACAGTGGTGCTCTGGTTGCAGCTGGGCAGTGCTGGCTCAGTGTCAGCACTGTCTCCCCAGCACTCTTGCCTACCCCATCAGCAGGGGGGGCTGGGCACGGTTCTGGGAGAAGACACAACCAGGCCAGCTGATCCAAACTGACCCTAGGGATATTTCGTTGCATATGACATTTGCTCAGATATAAAAGCTAAGGAAAGGAGGAGGAAGTGGGACGTTTTTATTTACAATGTTTGCCTTCTGGAGCAACCACTCCAAGTGCTGAAGCCTTGTTCCTGGGAAGGGACTGAATGTTGCTCGCCAACAATGGGAAGTAGAGAATAAACCTATTTTTTTCTCTTTGCTTTTGCATGCGCAAACTTTCACTTTTGCTTTAGTAAACTGCCGTATCTGAACCTGTGAGTCCTTTTCAATCTTACTTTCTCTTTCCTGTCCAGCTGGGAAGGAGGGTAATAGAGTGGTTTGGAAGGCATCTGGTGCCCAGCCCAGGTCACACCACCACACCTGTGCACCACCAAAGCAACCGCTTTGGATGCTCAGTCTGGGCGATCATGGAGGCTTTCATGAGGCTGTTTCTGCGAGATCCAGCCTGGGCTTCCATCAGAACTTCCCTGTGTTCCCTTTGCTCCAAACATGAGACAAAGGCTCTGCCTCACCATGGGAGGGAGGATGCCACCTTATCCTTTTACATGAAATCTGCAGAAGAAAAATTTGAAATGAAAATGAGTCAAGATTTTCTGTCGTTTATCACTCTTCATGAGTGCTTGTGGGACAGGTGCTTATGCTGCCTGGAAAGCTAAATATGCAAGAGTGCTGTTGAAATTGCATGCTGCTTTTGTTTAATTTAGAGGTTTCCCTAAGCACAGAGCTATATTTATTTGCTGTTGTGCTGTCCAGAAATCTTTGTGTAACAACCTTCTTTAAATTACAGCCAAGCCTTACTAAAATAAGCTCACTTGACCAAAGTGAAGTTTCATCTTTGTCTCAACGTCCATTCTGCTTATTTTATCATTAAAATCTCCTTTGAATTCAGACCCTACAACAGGGAAAGGGATCAACTGTGTAAACCTGTTGCCCAGGGAGCATTTGTCAGGGGTGCTCTTTCACAGCAGGCTAGACTAAGAACTGTTGGGCATGGTATAGGAATAGTTTATCCTGCCTTGGGGCACTTTGGTGGACTATTTCCTACAGTTATTTAGATTCAACTTTAATTTATTTGTTTTACTACACCCTGAACCCCAAATCTGTGGATTCTTAAACCAAAGACAGCTTTGCTCTGGTGGGACAGTTTATTGTGGAGCCAATCTGTGAGGTACATAGATGGGAAGGCAGGATGGGGAGAAGGTTTCTACAAATAGCACAAAAATACTTCAGAAGGAAATCAGAAATCTTAGTTCGATTGGGCATACATGTACTCTGGTCTGTACACTTGTATTTTACAGATCAGCTGTCCTCAGGAGGTACTTGCTGTCCAGCATATTTCCAAAATATCCTCTGAAATATGCAGTTCTCTGGTGAGGTCAAGGACAGGAGTCTGCTCAAGAGAAGTCCTGATGAGGCTTTCCAACACAGGGATGGGGCTCTTCTGTATTTTTGTATACAGCTCTATATATAACTCCCTGTATGTGGCCAGAATGAGTCCTGAAGGGCGGTGATAAAATGCCCTCTGTGACTTCCCAGTTGCTATAGATAGCTTCCTGTGCACACCATGCAAACTGCTACTACCACCAACTTTTTCTGATGGCTGCATGCCTTGACATCTGTTTTCAGTGTAAAGAAACTCCAGCCTCCAGCAACTTAATTCCAGAGAATGAGGAGCTGCTGGTACAAGTGAGGACTGTGATGGTGGGCATCTGAAGAAAAGGTGTTAACTGCTTTAACAAGGTGAGCTTCCCTGGCCTTAAAACAAGTCCTGTCCCCTTCCCTTCTGCCACTCTGGTTTATCCTAGTTTTTATTAAACACAGGAATGAGGGAACAGCAGAGGCACATGTTTACTCTGCCCAGGATGCACACTTCTCCCTGCTGAGGGGCGTTGCCAGCTCTGAGCACTAGCTGGGAACGGCAGCTATCAATGGGAATGTTGTTCCCCAGTCCTGTGACAGCTTCTGAGCCCAGCGGCCACCAGCACAGACCTGGCCAGGCATCCCAGCCTGGGCTGCGCCCCATGGGCCCTGTGCAGAGCAGCAGGAATGCTCCTGGCATGTTTCTCCTTCTGCCCCTGGATGGTCCTAATACTGCATTTCCCTTGGCCTCTACCTGTAACCTCTCAGGACTGTTGAAGGCTTTCTCAGCTCCTGTGATTCCAAGTCGTGGTCCAGAAGCCACAGAAAAAGCAGGCATCCCAGGTACCTGCATAAAGCAAACACAAGCACACTGTTTTTGGCTACAGCAGAAACCGGGGCAAACACACAGGCATCTGAGATGTAACGCAGCATCTGTTCCCCAGGGAAGGCAGTTTCTTAGACCAAAGGCTCCACTGACTTTGGAGAGCAACAGTTCCCACAGTTTCCCTTCTATAAAAGGAAATAAAATTCTTCAGCAGTTGTTGATATGATAGCCAGTCTGGACTGGACTCCCATCCCCTTACTGGCTGCCCAGCCCACTCCAGCTACCCACAGGCCGCTTGTCCTGTCAGAACAAATTGAGCTTTCTGGTGCTTTTTGATGCTAGCTAGATTTAGGGTCAACAGGGACATAAAGAAAGACTTTTATTTTTTTTAAACAAATAAATGCCCCAATCTCAGTCACTTCAGTAAAATTTTGTGCTCTGGAAACACTGGAAAAGGAAGATTCAGGCCCTTTAGATGTGCCTTGTCTTATGGGTTGAGAGAGCTCTAGCGTAAACACTTCTGCTCATCTACTGCTGTCACTCAGGAACAGATTCTTCTTGTTTGCTTTAAACTAATGGTAAAAAAAATAAACCAGGCTAAAATGTTCAATTTTGCCAACATTTTACACACCTCAGTGTGTAACATAAATGCAGTTCAACATAAATGCAGTAAAATTTTAATAAATAATACAATATTCCAAACTAGTATGAGTTTGTCTATCTTTAACATCTTTGAAATCCTTGCCTGACAAGTTATTTGGGGAGGGGACTGAGAGGGGTCACCCTTGGCACACTAACATGCATTTGACTTTCCTCTCCACAGCAGGGCAAAGTGATTGTGCCGCTGTGGATTTAGTGTGCTGTAACTGAATTGGAGGGAAGTCTGTTCTGCCCAGTTAGGCTGCTGCATCAGGGAGGCCTGATGACAACTGCTGTACTTGTCAAGCAGTCTGCAGAAGTCAAAGGAACAAAAAGAAATTTTCGTGGGAGTCCAGGGAGATTTCATTTCCTAGAAACTCCAGAAGAGCGTGTAAGTGCTTGTGGGCCCACCCATGGCAGAGACTCATCATGGGAGACTGTGCTGCTGCCTGTGAGCCGTGAGATGAAGGTGACCAAGGCCACACAGCAAGGCTGACAACAGCTCACTTTGCTCAGTGGTATCTGTGGGACAGCGCCTGGAGCCATGGCTCTCTGCTTCTGCACCCTCTGCCTGGCTCTGCACCTCATGATGCTTTGCTTGCCCTGTGGAGCAGCTCACAAGGGGAACCACGCAGAGCCATGGCTTGGGGGTTTGGATCCCAAATACTGCTGACCCAGAATAAATTTATGCCCCACACTCCACACAACGGGACCAGGGAGTAGGAGTGTCACTGTCCTCCACCTTTGGCTTTTTATTAGCACTAAAAGGAGTAATTCTCTCTGTAGTGACTTCAGACAAAGTCCCCCAAGTGACATTTCTGACCTTTTGCTCTGCGATGCACATCCCTTTATATACATAAGCCAACTCTGTCTGAGCCACTTGTTCTTTGACAGGTCACCAGTGCCTTTGTCAGCCTTGGAGGCAGAAGCAGGCTCAGGAGCTCTCAGCAGTGCAGTGCTGCTTGCCCAGAGGCAGCCAAGTCACTGCTCCTGCAGTAGGCAGCTACTCCAGCAGCGTGCCTAAATTATGATCCCAGCTGGATACTGGTGTTAAATGGAGTCATTGGGGGTGTAGTGGAGTAGTGGGGGTTCTGGAGAGCCTCAGATGCCCAGCGGGCACACGGGTAAAGGGGCAGGCTCGCTCTGGTGCTGTGTGACACAGGAGGGCCAGCCCTCGGGCACAGCAGGGTCTGCACCCGCCTTGCTCTGTGCACAGCCAGTCTGCAGGGAGCTTAATCCACCCTCACAGGGGATTAAAGACTTTATTAACCCATGGGTAAATGCAGGCGATGAATTTCAGTGTAGGAGCACAGCATGCCACTTTGAAAAAGGAAAGTTAATTCAAACCTAATCCCGGTATAGTTAAGCTGAAAGAAAAGTGTAGGAGCCCAGCTGACACACTTAAACCTTGAAGGCATGAATTGGACAGGCCTTGTAGAAGGGTGTAATAGTCTCTGAAGGCCAGCTGAGTCTAAAAAGCTTTCATGTCTATGCTTCATTCTTCAGAGCCTTCACAATTATAGACCTGCCCCTTTTGCAAAACACACAAAATTACTAAAACATACATGACAACATTTGCATGCGGATCTCAGCAGTGATCATCTTTCCCTTATCTTTCTCTGATTTGCATGTCTCTGATTTCTTCATTAGACACATTGTTTTTAAGTAACTGAATAGAGTCAGTAAATTAATAGACTCAAGCTTGCTGTGTTTTTCTCAATTAATATTTGCTAAAACTAGATAGCCCAAATTCTCTTTGTATTGTCAACCTTAATTAACAGTAGTCGCAACAAAAAATGGCAATTACATGATATATTAATGGTATGCATAATTATGAACTTTATTCCTCATAAATATCTAATAACATACTCAATACATTAAATATTAATAGTGGTCTACATACTTAACCCATATTTTTTAAATGAACTTGTTCCCAGGGGCATGTGATACTCTTCTAGTGTCACATGGGACAGGCTAGGAGGAAATCATACATAAAGATAATTTTTCAAACAGTGCAGATGCAGCTTTCTCTCTGTACTTTATTTTGTGCGCTTGTGTCTCAAAAATACTGAATGAATATATTAATAGAACTTGAACAGAGGTCTTTAAAGGGAGCAAGAAAAAAAGCCTAGGGATAGGTATCTCCAGTGTCAAAAAAGTTTGAGCAGAGTAGAACAAATTATTTGACTCCAATAGATCATGGATTTGGAATTCACTTTTTAATTTTATTACATTTGCCAAGGACTTACAGCCAGAAGAGAAATGAGAGGTACAGGCAAAGGGTAAGAATCTTTCTTCTGGCCATTAGCAACCAAGTGGCTTGTGTTAGCCACTGCTTCAGTATCTCATGTTGTTTATTTGCCATATTAAGTCCTATGTGTTTAGTGACCTTCTTGTTTTTGTTGTTTTTTAATAAAGTACATGAAAATAAATAAAACCCTATTTTGGTCTGTGATGATCGGGGATAAAAGCGAGATTACCAAGGAAGTTTACCAAGAGACATTGAAAGGGTAAAAATCAAACTCTCCAGCGGAAAGTGAAGATGTGATTTGGCAACTGCATCATATGAGAGATCTGGGGATCCCAGGCTAAATCTGGATCCTGAGTGGAGTTCATTAACATGGTTGTTAGGGTGAAGGTGCAGGAGTTGGCCACTTTGAAAACAACAACAGTTAAAATGTGGAAGAGATGCAGAAACAGACAGTTTTCTGACTGCTTGTCAAGAGACTTTGGAAACTTTTGCTTCCCTGTTTACCTGAGAGTAGCACAGGTGGGGAAAAAGTGGCAGAAAAAAATGCCCCTGTGGTGCCTAGAACAACTAGAGATGGGGTTTATTGCAGGGAGATGTTTAGGTCTGCGTGCAAGTACTCTGAAATAGTTTGGTCTCATTTGTCCTGCTTGCAACCCCTTTCCAGCCATCATAAGGTCTCATCTGTTTCATGGCAATTTTCTTCTGCCAGTGACAGTTCACATCTACATCACTCCCTGCAGATGGAAGGAGTTTATATAAAATTCATAAACTATTCACATGGATTCCCTTTCATATTACTCAAGCAGGATGCAGGCCTCAGAGAATAAAAGCAGGTCACAGTCTTTACCACAGACATGCATACTCTCATTCCAGAGGTGTTTCTTCCATGATTTCAAATGTTTGCTCACATGTACAATTCAACAGTGAAGCATTTCATGCCAAACACCAGCACAGTTTTCCACTATCTTTAACATCGCCTTTCTTGCATCTCCATTGTTCAGTGACATAGAAGTTGTCTGAGATGAAAGTACCTCTACACAGATCCCTGCATCCTATAAAATGGAACTGGTCTTTCTCTCTTTAATACAGAATTTTTTAGCTAGCCCTTAACCATACCGCCTGCAACTGGTTTCAAACACCCTTTAAGCTGATTTCCTCAGGTGATGATGGCCAGCAAGCTCAAGTGTATTTACAGGAGCACAGTGGGAGAAGACCAACCTCCCCATGGTGCTAGACAGCTACTGAGGGTGTGTGCTTGACTGGATTCCCTGTGCCATGGAAATGGGAAAATACCTCACAGTCCTAGGGGAACAGAAAGACAAAAGCATCTGAGTGAGCTTTACCATTCAGATTTAATTTAGAAGCCAACTAAAACAGAGAAGGAAATCAAAGAGAAAATCTAGAGCTGTCATCATCATCCTGGGAGAATCAACATAATTCACAGGTCAGGAAACACAAATTTCCTTACTGTTTTAATTTGTGTACCAACATGCCACAACAGAGCCTTCTGCTGCATGGCATTTCAGGATTAAAATTCAGGATCAGTTTTTCCACTGATATAAAATTATACCGAATAGTTTATATAATTTGGTAATCTGACTGGTATCCTTATTATTTTTTGGAGACCTGCTTCAAGTTTAAGTAACAGAAAACAAATATGATCCTGTATGTTTCACTTTAACATAATATGACGTACTCTTAGATCATTTCATGACAACAGAAGGTTTGATTTGATCCTGCTTCCTCAGAAAGGAACTGATGTAGAACATAAAGCAAAAGAAGGAAAAGTATGAAAAGCAACTTCATATCTTGTATTTATGTGGAACAGGTGAGGAGCTCCCAGCTATTTTCAACATACAGCCCACCTCAGTAAAGGTTGTGTGAAACACAGCCATCAGTTTCCAAGAGGGGTGAAAGCCCCTGGGCCCCCAGCTGCAACTTGAAGCTTCCCCATCTGTCTACAGCCTTCCAAGTGTGCATTCCTCTGTCAGCCTTCTGCCACTCAAGGCAAAGGCTGGCACAAACTGTCTGCTATCCAAGGAGAAGTAAATGGGGCCCTCAGAATGGCTACAGGAATCGTTATCTTCTGCAGAAGATAGTCCCAAATTCCTAGCTAGTCTGGATATATGGAGAGAGCTTGTGTAAATGACACTGAACTGTCCGCAGGGCTCTGCTCAGGTTTGCTGGGCTTGCAGAAAAAACACTTTTCTGCAGGCCTGACGGCAGAGTGCCCTGTCATGCAGGGGCCAGGATCATCCTGGCTAGAGCTGCTTGGGAGGATGCCATTGCTGAAGCTGTGAAATCAATGCAAAAGTGGTTTGTGGCTTCCTCATGCTTAACTATCACTGGCAGCCATCTGAACCTGGAGTGCTAACAGAGCTAATCCTGAAACAAAACCACTCCAGGAAGAGATCATGAAAGAACCATCAGCTTCTTCCATCTTCTCCTGTATCCTTTTTACCCTGGCTGATTTCATGACTTGAGCTACATTTACATCTCTTTACATTTACATTTACATTTATCAATTTATGGAAGTGGGACATGAGGAGGTGAAGGAAGGGGAACAAGGAATCGTCCTTTTTTTTTTGTCCTAAGTCCTTGAATTGCAGCCCAGGCTGGCCACAAACTACAAGGTTTGGCAGAAATAGAGAAAAAAACACACAACCCAAACCCAACTGTTGAAGAAAAAAAAAAAATCATGAGACAGCAGCCATAAATTCAGAGCACATAGTTCACAGTACTGGTGTGGTTGGTGACTGAAGAGCACAAGACAGAGCTCTGATTTGGAGCAGATCCATGGTGCCTGCACAGGAGGAGGCTCTTGTCTCTCACACTTTGGCCGGTGGCTGTTGGGGTTGCTTGACCAAGACAAGACAAAGCTGCAGTGAGGCTCAGGTGCAGGCGCGCCTTCTGCAGAAAGCATTCCAGGGAGTAAACAGCTTGTGCTGTGGAGCACAAAGGGTTGTAAATTCCCTGGCTTTTCACACAGCCTGTCATTAAGGAGCTGTCGGGTCAAAGGTATGTTTGCTCTTGGTTATGGTTGGAGATTCGCACTGATATTGTGGTACAGCCTTCCTGGAGGCAGGAGTGCCGCTGAGGCTAGCATGGTTGGCATGGTTAGCATGGGCTGGAGCAGCTTGGGAGAAGCAAGGTACCCCTTCAGGCAGCCCCTTGTGCCCGCCCGAGCCAGCCCTGCCCTCTACCAGCACTCCACACTGAGACAAAGAAATTAGAGTAGCGAAAACTTCCTACATGACTGCCATTTGGTGAGCTGAAATCAAACCAGGAAGCAAAATATCTCACACTGAATTCAATTATATATGGAGGACTGCTCAGCTGTATGGGCGATGACATCTGACTGTCCCCAGTGCCACTGCCTATTGTTTATTCCTGGGCTGTTTGCACAAAAGCAAGAAGTGCACTGAAAGCCTGTCTATATCATAATAATGAGCTATTTGAATAATGAGTAATTTGATAGACATAATTGTGCAATATCTAGTAACAGAAAAGTCTCGAGCTATTCATGAGTCCTGTTTCCTGAGAAAGGAAGGATATACTATTTCAGTGAGTAACCCGTAGAGAGAATTTGAGATAACATTACCACTATATCAATATCTTAGGAAATGCAGCCTCTGAGGGGATACATTATACTGTTATAAAATACTCTTTGGTGTGTTTTCACCACACAGGGGTGATGTGCTCCATGGGACACCTGATAGCTTCAGTGTAAGAAAGGCTTGTCACCTTCCAGCCCTCAGCTTGGAAGAGGACTGGTGAGACGGCACTGGGCTGGCCATTCACCTGTGCTTCTCCCCCAGGTCTTGCAGGCAGCTGGGACCTTTTTGCATGGGGAAGTTTGACTGCAGAACAGGAAGAAATGAGCCACTGCTGGCTGAAGCGAACAGCAGTTCCTCCACCCGAAGGAAAGTGTATATAAGGCATGGAGTGGGGACGGGCATGGAGCAGAAATGTGATGTCTGCCACATGTCAAACACCATTCCCCAGCTGTCCTGCGGAGCCCCCTTGCCCACTGTGTCTGGGTGCTTGTGCAGTGCCTCACCTGATAGCTGATCCTCATGCCTGGTGTGAACATTTCAGTGGGACTGATGGTTGCCTTCATCAAGCAGAGGACAGTACTTGGGCTGTTGGGACCAGTTTTTCTGCCACAGTTATATACAGGCGTGTTGCATCCATCTCACCCCTAAAAGCTTCATCAGGCCTGGGACGAAGAAAAGAGCTGACAGGAAGATTTCTTCCTGTTTGAGTTATCCCACAAACACATCATCAGTAGAGTGCAAACACATGAGAGAAATCATGTATGCGATTATGCACTTTAGTAGGTGTTCTCTGTTGAGACACAATTTGTCATTTAAACAAAAGTTTAGAAGTTAAGAAAGCCAGATGGACCCTGAGTACAAATGTATCATTCTGTTCCTCAGAATACAGCCGCTACAAGCTGTGCTTTGAAAGGAGGTATGCCCACCTTGGGCGTTGCTCTGTGGGGCATGCACAGGCACCAGCCCGATGCCACAGGCTCACTGACCGATGCAGCCTCACTCAGTTTGGACGAGACCACCAGTAGGTGCAACTTTGTCGGCTTTGACACAGCGCCCGCGGCCGCGGCACCTGAGCAGAGGCGGTGCCAGCCGCCAGCCCTGCCGCCGCGCTCGGCATGAGGCATTCTCGGCAGCATCCCGAGCGCCGTGGGCGGGTGGGCGGGCAGAGCATCCGCGGCACCGGGGCGGCCCTTCCGCGGAGCGCCTCGGGACGGGCGCCGGGCGGCGCGGGGGGCACCAAGGCAGCGCAGTGGCCGCCCGGGAGCGATCCCGCCTGGAGCGGGCGCGGGGCCATGGAGGCGGCCGCGGACAGCGCCCGGTTCGGCTACATCCTGGAGCTGCTGCGGCGGGACAAGGTAGGGACGGCGAGCGGCGCCGGGACAGTGCGGGGCGGGCCGGCAGAGCCCGCCGGGAGAGCCCGCTCCCCTCGCCAGCGGTTTGTCGGGCTTTTAGGGGAATGTCGGGGGAGGAATGACTCGTCTGGACAGCTAATGTACTCTGGAGGTTCGACTAATATTTGCCACGTACTTCCGAGGCTACGAGGTGAAAAAGTTAAAAAATAATTTCCATGAGAAGTGTCCCCCAGACCAGCACAGCTGGGCGCGCATCTGTCGCGTCCCAGCCGCGCTCCTGCGCCGTGCGCGGCGGAATGCCCCGCTCCAGCGCGGGGATGGGATGCGCCCTGCCCGGGGGGATGCTGCTGCTGGCCGCCGGCTGCGGGCAACGCCGGAGAGAGAGCTGCCTTCCCCAGGCACCGAGTCAGAGCTGGCACGTATTTTGAGGAAAACTTGTGCGTGCATTTCTTAGGAAAGAAAAAAAAAAAAAGAAAAAAAGAGGAAATCCAAATTCTTGTACGGCTGAGATGCTGATATGTGTGCAACTTCTTGTACTGTTGAGATGCTGATATGTGTGAAAACTAGGGAGCACCAAAGATTCAGGTACAGTGGGTTTTTTTTTTTCAAAAAATGAAGCAGCCACAATTTTAAACTATTGTTTAATTATTGTTTGCCGCAATTATTTTTAAACTTAAAAATAATTGTGGCAAACAATGGTGTTACCAGAAATATTGCTTATTCCAGACTCATCCTGATGGCTTTCCAGCATATCTCCAAAGGCTGCCTTCACAGCCAGGTCTTTGTGCACATCCTTCTCCCCCTCCCTCTCCTCCACTCCCTCTGCTAAAAGTTCTGGAACAACCTTTAGAGCAGGTGAATGAGGAGTTTCCTGGGTGATTTTCTGCTTCTCCTTGCCTGAGCATAATCATGTAAGGGAAAATTCAGTCTTGTTCTGTCCATTTTACACACCAAAGAAAATCATAAAGCGTTTCAGGCCAGAAACTCCTTGTGCCTGGAATATCCCTGTAATGGGACAGTGCTACATCTGTCCCTTATTCCACAGTTAAGCAGTTTGTACTTAATTCAGACACCCTCTGCAAGAGCATATGGCTCGATAGACAGCAGAGTTGGCACAGTAGTGTGAAATATGCATGTTTATTACAAACAGTGCTGTTGTTTATACATAGACAAGGACATTGCCAAGTCCCATCATCACAGACACTCGATGTACATGAAGAAAAGGGGAGCAAGAGCAGTTGTGTGACTCCCACAGACTTCCCATGGTGGCGGTCACTGGCTTGAGCTTCTCCAGCTCCCCGCTCTGAGACCTTTTGCTCTCCACATTTTCCTTTTGCATTTTTTGAACCTTCAGACCAGGGTTTTAGATTACAGCCTCTTTGTAATTTATTGATGTTATCCAGCAGCTTGGAGGTATTCTGCTGGGATAATTAAACTGCTTTCTCAGATGACATAAATCATGCCAGCAAAAGGACTCTTCTGCATGCTAAACTGTATTTGCTGGGGTCAGGGTATTGCTGCTTAGAGGTTTCAGCACTCTGGTCTTCCTGTTCCCACTTCCCCCATCAATAAAGCTTTTTCAATAAAGCCTGGAAGCATTAACATTCTCTGAGTTAACTGCTAAGCATCTGGCTTTCACTGAACAAAGATCTATTAGAAAATCAGGACACAATAAGAATACTTTACACTTGCACACTCACTCTCAATACACAGGGTCCCCGCAGTACGGTGCATCAGCTCTTGAATCCTGGGCACATGACCCCTTTTGGCAAGCATGCTGTTTTTCCACTTAGCTGGCAACCTCCCTCAGAGCTCTCAAACAGGGCAAATCATTATATATCACTTTTCCCCGGGGGAATGTCACTTCAAAAACCTGTTATCTCTTTTAATGATCTGTACTCGTTATTCTCCTGTGACTCCCCTTCATACATACAACTTGCACATAGTACCTAGAACAGAAAGATGCATGCAGCACTTTTAGTTCCAACAAGACACTCCTTGTGTAATCCATATACCCACAACATCTGTTTAGGCTCACTACAATACTCTCTGAGATATTCTGGGCCTCTGTGGCACCTGTCACAAATGTCACAGTAGCATCTGAGAACTCCAAAATACCCCTGAGAGACAGATTAACAACTAACTGCGTTTTGTATCAGAGGCAATGGTGCAGAAAGAGATTGTATGACCTTCTTTCAGAACTCTGAAATCTCAGTTCAAACCACAGCAAGGACACTCATGTCTCTCAAAATGATATATCATTCCAGAAATGTTCTCAGGCTTCTTCCAACCCTGCCTCTTCCCCACCCTCCCCCAAATTATTCCCTGTAAGTTTACTTTTGCAGTAGTCAAAATACACTAATCCCAACCTCAGCTATTCACCCAAACTCCAGCTCAAATTGGTTTACTTTCATAGGTGTATATTTTCTTCTTTTGAAATGCATAGGATTGTCTTGTAGTATTAACTCCACAGAATTTTGAGATGTAAAAAAACAATAATATCTGATGGGCTAAATAATACCAATGCTTGCCATCTCTTCCGTAAAACCATTTTTGAGCATTTTTCTATAAGCAGAATACAATCAATAAGCTGATATGAACCAATGGGAGTTTCAGATGGAAGCTAACAACATGCTGGATTTTTTAATCAAGATCCTCACTTGTTTGCTTTGTTTTACCATCTTTCCTACACTCCACATGGTTTTGCAGAAACCAACAGTTTGTTGTTTATAAGAAACAGCTTTAAAAGCTATTCTCCAGAAAAAGCATTTAGAGAAAGAGATACTACTGGAAACAAGCTCTAAGCCCTATATGATATGAGCATGACAAATACATAAAAATAATTTTAAGAGCATTGTAAGTTCTGCATGCTCTCTACCTGCAACCTGCAGGTGACACTGATTTCTGTCCCTGCCTGCTGCCTGGTTTCATGCAATGACTAATGTAAAATTCTCTTGTGATAGCATTTCACCTTTTGTCCAGGTGACAAAAAGGGATACAGCTACACAGAGGTTCAAACTGAAATCACAGTGAAGAGCCAGAGAGGAGAAATGAAACATTTGCTGTGGTGGCTGGCAGATGGCTCTGGGCTGCCTGACTCAGCCCAACTGGAGCTCTGCTCCTCATGTGAAAGAAGATAAGGCTTTGCATATTTCTTGCCTATGTGCAGGAAAGTGCTTCTTTGGGGTTTGGGCCCCTATGAGGAGAATTCTCCTCTGACAGCAATTTTCTTTCTTTTACAGAGTATTCAAAAGCATGCCAGAATATGTGTATATTGTGAGGGGCATTTGCACGAAGTGACTCTGGTTGAGAGAATATGTAAAGATAACTTGGAGTTCAGTGTCAGTCAGCAGCATTAAATTAGATACTTCAGAGGGGTCTGAGATGGAAATCTAACCAGTCAAGAGCAGTTAAAATCCAATTTGCCTGTCTTCAGAGCTTTTAATCAGTTACTTGGCTGGGTTAGTCAGCCTGTGCGGCAGAGGTGTGTTTCCACATCTTAGACATGTCCTCATCACTCCAACATTTTTTCTGAAGCACCTAGAAGCACACGGGATGTGACATGGCAGGGGTGAGCTGCCAGCTTTTTCTTCTGTGACAGGGGTATCTGAAGTCTGAAGCAAAGGAGAGAAGCTCCCCATGTGCTCCATGTGTGCTGTACTATTTATTGTGTCACATCTTTATAGCGTCAGAAACTGAGCCCATGACTGATTTGCTTATATTATTTTTTTTTCATGTAAATGGTTTATATTCTAAATCCTTTTCAAAATAACCTTACATTGTCTTTCTGCTAAACAGTAATAATATCTTTAGAGGTAGGACTGTCTCTAAATTTAGAGCTGGGAGATATTTTGATTTTAATGTATTTTTGGAAAGCTTTTTCATTAGAATTCTTCCATTGCTTGGAATTGCAAAGTATTGAGGGAAAGAGCAGAGTCCTCTGTGTGGACTGTTGTGTGTAGCTGGTCCTTGGATCCTCTTCTGCTTTCCAGGCATCGTGGAACTGAAGCAGAGTGCTGTGTATTTGGCAGTGAGTTAAAAAATAAAGACACATTGAACCAGTTTAGCACACTTTGAAACATGCTAGCTACAAATCCTACCCAAAGATAATTGCAGACCCAGTGTACTGGCAGTTCAATGAGTGCAGTCTTTATTGCTCAGTCCTCTCTGCAAAGCAGTGGCACATGGGACCCTCTGAACTTGTCCAGTCCTGCTGATCAGGTTACGGGATCTGTTAGGAAACCTGCCCAGCCTTCAGGATTATGGACCTGTGGCACTTCTGTGCAGAGAAGACAAACAATCCTGAACCAAGGGATGAGAATAATTTTGTTTTATGATGAGATACTCAGGCCATAGTTATGTTCACTTTGAAACACCCAAGGTCTACAGATCCATGCTAGCTTTTCAAGGTCGCACAGTTGAAGGGCAGCTGTTGTGAAGGCAAAACTGAGCCTCTATTCCTGAGAAAAAACAGGCACTTTTCTCTTAGGCAGCATAAATTCCTGCCTTACTGCTGCCTTATTTTTTAGCCTGCATGACTGAAAGAAACCTGTGGGTAAAAATCATCTTCATTAGGTTCAGCTGTTCAGGAGAAGAGAGGCAAGTAGAGAAGCAAATTGCATCACTGACAATTTACAGAGTGGGATGAGGGCTAACGCCCCTCTGAATTCCTCCTGGAAGCAAACACATTGCACAGGGAGAAAAGTGTTTGTGTGTCAGGACAGTCAGTCATACTAGCTCAGGAAAAATTCTGTTCTCATCCTGCAAATCTCCACTGTGATGCACTGGCTCTAATAATATTTTCAGTCAGAGGAAGGCAGACCAGCAGGAAACGGATTCAGTCTCAAGCTGTGGTTGCAAAATCAGCATTAAAATGTCTTGAAAAGCTTTGGTTTGAGGACCTTCTGAAGGCAGGGGAGGTGTTGGCAGAACCTTTCTGGTGCTTTGGGACAGGCTTGTGTTTTTTCCTGCAGTAACACTCCAGCTGCACTGTTTAACAAGTGTAGGATTTTTACAGCTTGTTGGAAAGCAGTGCTGCATCCTTCTTCAAACTATCTTAATAGTTAATGCAAATGAGCACTTGAGAGATTTCTGCATATCAATTATTTAATTAACAAGCCTATTTAACCTGAGGTGGGGTGGAAAAGAGGATGCCAATGCCCACCCATCCTAGTTGCTGTTTTCTTCTGCTGTCTTGGGAGTGCAGGGCATGCTGTAATCCTGGTCAGGCCCTGTCTGCCAGAGCAACTGGGCTGAATTTTGAAGGATGTGTAGAGCTACTTAAACACTACCCAGGCAGTACTCCAGGCAAAAAGAGTCCCTTGTGAGCAGAACGGGTGTCCAATTGATGCACATCTTTGGCTGGAAACAAAGCAGAAAGGTAGGTCTGACTTCTGTAGTCATGCTGATCTTATTAACCCCCTTTTCAGAAGCCAAGGACAGGAGTCTTTTCTGACACTAGTTTGTGCTCTTATCTTTTTAATGTATCAGTCATTTCTAGCTGTTGCTTTTCCTCCCAGTACTTGAAGCTAATGAGAATTTTGGCGCTGCAAATTTAGTAGTCCCAAGCTGGGGGAGAATCAAAAGGCTAGCAAAAAGGTGTGAGGGCAGAAGCAGGAGTTTTGCCCTTTGGAGACCTTCAAGGACGTTTTCTTCCATGTGTGTGGAGGTGGTAATTAAAATCTTGCTCTAAACTACCCTGAAGCCAGAGCAAACAGGTACACAAACAAGATAATACCTTAATGACCTGTTAAGAGATTGAACAAGGAATAATTTACAAGTCCTGGCAGTAACAGTAGCTGGCACTGTGGTCCACGTGAAGATTCAGGAGGCCAGGGGAAAATGTGTGCTCCATGTTTGCCTGCATCAGCAGCATCCACCTGTGCTGGCATCTACACCTTTGGCATGGAGCTCAGAATGGCTTTCCTTGCTGAGGCACCAAAGACAAAAGTCCATCCTACTGTTTCAAGGCAGCCTTAGAGCCCAGGGGTCTTTGCTCTAGTCTGAGGCTGATTGTTTATTTGGCCCTGCATCAGCCACAATCCAGCGTCAGTGGTGGGTAGTGTGCTAGGGTAGACAAGTGCTTATTAAAAACTGGTAAGCCTGCTGGTAAGGAAAGCTGGAATCAGGGAAGCTGGGAATAGTAGAGGTAGGTAAGAGATAATATCCTTATTCAGAGGCTTGCAAATCAGTATTCAAAACATAGTTGGAAGGCTGACAACGTACGACCTTACCAACCTGTTCTCCCCACGCCCAGTTAAGTGACATGTTTCAGTTTGAATACACATACTGTACAGTTGCTGGCATTATCAGAATAATTTCAACCAGAGCACTCTGTATTTTTATGAAACTGGTTACTACAGTAAACGCTAAATAATATCTTTATAAGTCTTCTGTAGAAAGTTCTTCTTTGTTATACTGGAGATGTAAAAAATCACCTCTGTCTTCATGATCTGTGAGTGAAAATTTCCATTCAAGTTTCACATCCAGGCCCCAAAACCCAGGCGTAAATAATGTCCAAGCAAGGCATGTCAACAGTGTTTGTTTTATTGACTCATATGAAAAGTAGTTTTCAGGGGAAAAGGGAACTTCTTATCCTGATGTTTTTCTTCAAATAGGCAAGTAGGTCAAATTTGGTGTTTGTCAAACTGGCAACATTTCATCATTCATATAATCCAGGCTTCAGGTATTTTAATTAACTAAACCTCCTTCCCCTGTGTCATGTGAGGACAGTGCATGCTTTCACTCAAAGCTTTCTAAGGGTTCTTTCTCCCTTAGCTTTAGCTATGTTAACTATTGCCACTGCAATGGCTGTGTGTGCACCCTTGCCAAAACCTAAAGGTGCTGGAAATTTAAAAGTATTTTTAGTTTGTTCTGGTGGATGGTGAAAAGGGTATTTACTACCCCTTTTCCAATGGCAATGCGCTGTAAGGGATGGGTAGGAGGTGCTGGCCATCCCCACCTCTATTTCATCCTAGGTGCCACAAAACCTGCCTGGTGCATGCTCCCTGCATGATATTTGAGAACTCAAGGCAGTCAGGCAAAGCCCCCAGCGACGGAAAAAGGGGAAACACCACACCTATTTTTGATTAGGAGATGAAGGAAGGTCTGGGTAATTACAGACTTGTGAGCCTTACTTCGGTGCCTGGGAAGATCATGGGACAGGTCCTCATGGAAAAATGTTAACGCACATGAAAAACAAGGAGGTGGTCTGAGACAGCCAGCACAGCTTCAGAAAGGGGAAATTGTGCCTGATCAAACTGGTCACCTTCTGGGATGGGGTGACTGCAAAAGTTGACAAGGCAAGGCCGAGAGATGACCTCTGTAAGGTCTTTGACACAGTCCCACATGACATACCTATCTCCAAATTGGAGAGACACGGATTTGATTGATGGACTATTCAGTGGATAAGGAATTAGCCAGAGAATTGTGATCAATGCCTCTGTGTGCAGGTGAAGGCCAGTGATGAGTAGTTTTCCTCTGGGCTCTCTCTTGGGACTGGTGCTCTTCAGTATCTTTATTAATGACATGGGCAGTGAGATACAGGGCACCCTCAGCAAATCTGCAGATAGCACAAAGCTGAGCAGGGCAGCTGACACAAAAGAAGGAAGGGATGTCATCCAGGGGGACCTGAACAAATCAGAGAAGTGGGGCCATGAGAATCTCACGAAGTTCAGCAAGTGCAAGAACTGCACATGGATCGAGGCAATTCCAAATGCGAGGACAGACGGGGAGAAGGAGTCGTTGAGAGCAGCCCTGAGGAGAAGGGCTTGAGGGTTCTCAGGATGCAAAGTTGGATATCAGGCACCAGTGTGCACTTGCAGCCCAGAGAGCCAATTGTATCCTGGTCTGCATCAAAAGTGTGGCCAGCAGCTTGAGGGAGGAGATTATCCCCCTCTCCTTTGCCCTTACTCTATCCACCCGGAGTACTGCATCCAGGTCTGTGATTCTCAGCACAAGACAGACACAGATCTGTTGGAGTGAGTCCAAAAGAGGGCCATAAAAATGATCAGAGGGCTATAGCACATCTCCTGTGAAGACAGGCTGACAGGGTTGGCACTACTGAGCATGGAGAAGAGAAGGTTCCACGGAGACCTTCCTGTGGTCTTTCAGTACATAAAGGGGGCTTATGAAAAAGAGGGAGACGGAATTATTACACGGCCAGGTAGTGTAAAAAGGCATAATGATTTTAATCTTAAAGAGGGCAGGTTTAGGTTATATGTTAGGAAGGAATTCTTCACTGAGAGGGTGATGAGACACTGGCACAGGTTGCCCAGAGTAGCTGTTGGTGTTCCAACCACGGAGTAAGGCCAGGCTGAAGAAGGCTAGAGCAATCCACTCTGGAAGGTGTCCTGGGCATTGGAAATAGATGTTTGGGTTGAGAGGACACTATCTGAAGCTGCATCAGGAGTAGTTTAGCTTGGACATGAGAGGGAATTTCTTCAAAGCCCAGGGAGGTGGTGAAGGTATTTCAGGAAAGACTGGATGTAGCTCTTAGCGCCAAGGTCTAGTTGACATGATGGCTCTAGGACACAGAGTGGACTCGATGGTCGCAGAGGTCTATTCCAACGTGATTGATACCGTGATTCTGTGATCTTCGAGGTCCCTTCCAACCCAAGCCGTTCTACGACTGGGCGAGTCAATCACACGGGTACCACGGGAGGTGATCAATGGCTGAGCGGGAGAGCCCTCAATACTGCCGGGACGGGCGGCATTTCCGGTGCCGCCTGGCGAAAGACAAGGACCAAAACAATAGCAGGGCAGACAGCCGGTGTCCCGCGGGGAGCAGCGCGGCGGGGCCGGCTGGACAGCTCCGCTCTGCGGCTGCAGCCGCGGCCGCGCCCGCCCCGCCCCGCCCGCGCTGCCCCGCGCCC